>JAQFZP010000096.1:0-64308 GCA_034695745.1 Geophilus truncorum | reverse complement strand
AATTAAGAATTTCTCCGACTCTACTGCACACTAGGGAAGGGAAGAAAAGGAAAGGACAAATAAAGCAACCGAAAGAGTAGAAAAGACGCGAATTCTCAATTGAGATTTTTTTTTTTTTTTACATGTTGTAAAAGTTTTATTTTGATTTGGTTGTAGTTTGGAGTTGCCATTTTGGTTTTTTGGTGGTTTTGTGTGTGGTTTATGGGTGGTTAAGTCGGAATTGTAGTGAGCTCTGGTGATGAAATTGTGAATTAAGTTTTTGATGAATGTCATTATTTGTTTCATATTTGCTTGCTGTTTGTTGATATCACTCGTGGGGAATTATTAGAAGAGTATGGAGGCGGTAAAGTCATAAATTAAAGTGACCCCTGTTGATAAAAATTTGAATTATTTTGTGATTAATGTCAGAATTTGCATCATATTTTTCTCACTATTTTGTATGATATTAGTTCTAGAAATTCATTAGAGGAATGAGATGGTTAGAGATATTCTATAAAATTTAGTATTTATTTGGTATTTATGGTGATGATGTGGGAGATAATTTAGTTTCAGATCTCAGTTTTGTATTTTGGTGAACTACGAGTGCTGAAATTGGAATTATATTACTAGTTGACCCAGAGAGCCATTATTGGAATGTGGAACTTTGGATTTAGATATTGTAATGAGTTAGTTGTACATTGTCCCCTAGTAATAAAATTGTAATTACTTTTGTGATTAATATCATAATTTGCTCTATATTTGCTTTATACGTGAATGCTGATATTAATTCCAGGGAGTTATTACTTATTAGAAGAATATAACAGTCTTGGAACTACTTTATGTTATCAGGCTCTGAACATTAATAATTTGATACAAAAACAATTTTCAATTCTCTCAAAAATCAAAACAATCCACACAAATTCCATACTATTTTTTATTATTTTCTTTTTCAAATTCAAAACAAAACACAAACACCAATCTATTTACCAACGTCTGTCTTTATTAAACCAAGTTGCCTTAATTCCAAATAACAAAGCGGGGTAAACAAGCATTTCATTCATTATAAATAAGTCCCTTTGGAGTTCGAGTTTTGTCCAACGTGATTATCTCTTGGCGCACCAGACACTTGGTTTTGCTCTTACCTGACAAATTAAGTGGGCAATTACGAGCCAAGTTTTGCTGCACGCGCTACACCCGTGATAGACACCGAGCTAATTATGGGAAGGGGGTTGCAGCTTATTAACATCTTAACTTTATTAAACGCGTCTTATGTCATCTTAGCGATGTTAATTTTTCACGAGGGGACAAAACCCAGGTAAGTGATTAAACGCGACTGTTGCTTTGCGTTTTGTGTGCAACTTTCCTCGAAACTACATTAAATAATGTCTATCACCTGGCGGTAGAGGGAGAAATTAATTCCAGGAGTGTGGGATTCATTATGTTGGGGGAGGGGTCATGTGCTGTGGAATGAGTTCTGTGATATCTGGAGTCGTAAAAATGAACAATGCACCGCCAAATTAAAGTAATTACAGAGAAAAATGACAATTTGGTTTTTTTTTCTCTCTTCTTTTTGAGCAGGTATAGAGACGCTAAATGAAGAAAATGGGATGGAGTGGTGTGGGGGAGGGAGAAAGTTGTCATCTTTTGTCTGTGGGTTGAAATTTGACACAGATGTGGATGATGAGACACGTTTTTTGATGAGGACATGTTTATAGCCTTTGTAGTGAGCTTGGATATGTGGAGGTGGTGTTGGTGTGTGTGTGTGGGGGGGGGGTAGGGGAAAGGGGTGAGGATGGGATGAGGTGGGGTGGAGAGGGGGGTTGGGGAAGATGTAATGATTGAAGCAGTTAAAAGAAATTCATTTACATGCAAAGTTTGTAGTGGAATGGGAATGGTTTGGTTGACATGTGCAGTAGGACTTGTGTGACTTTGGATGTTGCAGTAAAAAGTTTGGTGTTTGTGGAATTGTGTTGGGTTTGGATGACTGGAAAAATAAATTTTTATAGACTTCCACAGATTTTTTCGTAGATTTTTGTATGTTTATATAGGTTTACGTTGATTTTCATAGTCTCATACACGGTGGTAACAAAACTTTTGGGACATTCTTTGTCGATTTCTATAGATTTCTATAGATTTTCATAGATTCCATACATTTTTCTACGTTGAACATATTTCTAAAGACTTAAGAGAAATTTGTAAGATTTTGTTGAGATTTTAAATGGTTTTTAGAAAATTTTATTTTTATTTTTACATGAAACTGAAGATTTTCAGGGATTTGAAAATGTATGCAGTTATTTTTAGAGATTTAGGATTAATCTTTATGGACCTTGTCAATGGGAGTTTTCTTACATAAAACTATTATAATCAACATCTTGCACATAGTCTTTGAAAATCATTATAATTGTATGTGAATATTCAAAAAACCTTAAAAAATCACAACCTTTTGTTCAAAATCCAAAAACAACATCAACAACAACAAATGATTTATTCCACAAGAGACTTAGAAAACGAAGCCAATTTGGAAAAGGAGCAAACACGAGATACGGCAAAAAGAAGCAGCAGTGATAAAAATGGAGCCGAAGAGGAGCAGTTTAATTGCTGTTATGATGCGCTTTATCAGCCCACGCAACACACAGCAATATTATGACCCCCACGAGAGTTGTCTCGGCTCTCTTAATGAGTATTAGGTTGAAAACACGAAGGCAACAAAAGCCATTTTCGACTCCGCTCACTAATTACCCGTTCCCTCTCTTGCTCCATTATCGCCACAATGCCGGCCTTTTGAATATTAACCTCTGCCGCCACCTCTATTACGCCTCCGCTCTGAACTCTGGTCCCTTGTCTTTGTCGGAGATAAGGCCAAGTGGGCTTTTTGTTTCGTTAGCAACTTTGCCGAGTTTTACCGTGGCACGTGGGGAGTGAGGTACGCCACTCCTGCAATGGATGGGAAGAATTGTCGCTTAAGGTCGCCAATGGCTACTTTGTCACAAAATACAATAAAAAGTTAGGGGCTAAACCTCACTGTTGAGGTTTTGTAATTGAAATCGAGTGCAGTGCTTAAGTCGTGGGTTAAGCCATTTTTAGCGGTTTGGGCAGAAAGTTGGTTGAAGGGCTTTGGCGAGTTATTGGGCATATAGGGTCATGAGGGTTTTGTGTTGTGGACTGTGGTACTGGAAATGAATTTAAGTCTACTAGTTGTTAAATGCAGTTGGTGGATTTCTACAGTTTATTGCAAATAAAAGGCCAAATTAAAGACATGTGGTATTGCTGTTTAAGGGTAATTTTAACTGTGATGTATAAGGTTATAACTTTAGTTAATTTTGACAACTTGTAGCAAATCATCAGAATATTGATTTACAATGACAATTTACATCGAAAATTTTAAGTGATTAATGAAAACATTCTCGGCAAAAAGTTGCAGTAGTGTTTCTTATGACTCCTTAATCCACTTAAACTGCACGAATTTTCAACGGATGTATTTGGATAGTGCGATTAATTCGGTGAAATTGCCAAACTATGCTTTTGCAGTAAGTGCTTCATTTTTGTATGAATAAAAGTATCAATTGCATTAGAGACTTTGCAGAAAATTAACATACAACAATGAATTTAGTAAGTTATAAATATAAAGCCGATTGTTGTTTGTTTCTGCAAGGTGCCATCTATTGGCAGTTGTGAGAAACAACTGAAAAATGAGAAATTTAAAAAAAATTTGGCTGCGAACTGTCAAAATGTGACAAATAATGGCTCATCCAATGACACGAGCCTAATTTGTCTGTAGTAAACATAAAGAAGCATGACGGGAAGCGTTATTAGCGCGATTAGTGCTCGATTCATTTCCCAGCGACGCGAATCATTTGGATACGATTTAGTCTAGTAAATGTGGCTCGTGTTGGATTGTCATATTTTTTCAGTCGGGAGAAATCCGCACCCGCGAGTCGTAATTAGATTGACGGGGAAAAAATTTAAAGCACACACAAGCAGCTCATTTTAAGTGAATATTAGTGGTATAATTCAGAATGAGAGGCAATCCAATTTTTCCACACGACTATAAAAAAAGAAAGGGGTCGACGATTTGTGTTTCGGTGCGAGGGGAAGGGAAATTGGGCCGGCGACGCGACGTGAAAAAAATTCATCGCTCCGAAATTACAAGTTGGCCGACTCGTTCATAATTCACAGTGCGCATAAACATTAACATGAGAAAGAATGGATTGCTACCAGATTCAATTAGTTGAGTCAGCGTGATGCGATGCTTGCCTCTTGTTGGCTGTTGTGCATGTGTGCGAAATGGGGAATGAGACGAGATGAGATGAGATGAGATGAGAGGACATGGGATGGAAGACTGCGAAATCAGCTGATTGGCAGGTGGTTTTCAAATTTTGGGGAATTTGTAAATTGGGGTTTTTTGTGTGGGAGTTTTGGGAAAATAAAATAAGATTTGGGAATTTTTGAGCTTTTAAAAGAATTTTTTTTTTTTTTTTTTTGAAAATTAAGTTTTATTTTTTTTTTGGTAATGTCTACTTGGTTTTGAATTTCCAACATACATCAAAAGAGGGGGATTTTTTTTTAATATTGAATTTATTACACTAGCGTTTTAAAATTACTGAAACTGATTTATGCATTTATTAAACTATCAATATAAATCCCATTTAACGGGGAATTATTGCCAAATCTGTAAATATTGTGGCTGAAATTTGTAATCTTGGATCAGTCAAAGTGATTTACAAGCGACATATTAAAAATAAAAATTTATTTCGGCCATGTACGCTTTTGTACAAACTCGTAAAACTGAACTTCCCATATCAAACGTGCCCATTTTCTTACTTAACAATGCACAACAATAGAAAGAACAAAATCTAAATGCGACAACAACAATAGTAAATAACATTATTTCAGCAATAGCAACACCAAAACATGAATGCAAAAATGAAATTAATGTTTAAAAATGCCTAAACACGAAAACTATAAAACAATGTATGGTATTTTTTTTAAAATAGCATCTGCAGTTTATTTGCTAAATTTACTTTCTCTCTAACTTCATTATATTTTAATCTTGTTTATAAAGGTTTTAGGTTGATCTTAGCATTGTTGTTGCTATAAAAAATGCTAAAACACTCTTTGTTTTTGTGCATAATTAAAAAGATGTAGTTTGAAAATTTTTAATGACTTTAGAGGTGTTTTAATTGCGACCGAGCATTATTTGATTAAATGCACTATGAAACAGTGCATTGTATTTGAAGTGAGGCCTCTATTCGAGGGCCTCTTATATTTAAAGAAATGCAATAGACAAACAGTGCCCCACCATTTTTAATTGAAAGTGTCATTATGCATTAGGTGAAGTGCACGGCGAAGACAAGCGGCGCGAAGAGCGATGAAAAATCGTTGTAATCGATGGCGGCGGGTGTCTTGCGTCCGGTTAGCTCAATTTGCGGTCGAGCGCGTCATTAATCAGCGGCGCTGCAACCCTTCCCTTCCCTTGCTCTTCCCTTCCCTTCTCTCTCCAACGCAGTGCCGAGAAAACAAGGCTGTTCTTTGCAATCCCCTGGAGGCGGGCTCTCCATCAAGTGAACGCGCTCTCGCGGCCTCTCTTTTATGGTCGTCGTGGGATTCATTAGACGCGCCTCACGTCAAGAGGTCCGTGTCAGTTATGCTAATGAGGCCTGCGATGCAAACCTGATTAGACGCTCAACCTACTTGTATTGGGAGATTTTTCTCGAATCGCTACATGCGACTTTGCTCTCAACTTGCGACCGACGACCACCGAAAGAATCGCAGCTGCAAACTTGTTATCGGTTGCGAAGTTACAAAGTTTGTTCCCAGTTTGTTCAGCATTGCGTCATTGCAAGGGTTTCGCCAGATTTTTGGAGTTGAATGTAATGAAATGTTTAGTCTTAGTCTTTCGTTGCTATGTTCAAACAAGAATGACACTATATGCTGCAATACTAGAATATCATTTTCCCGTGCTGTCATTTAAGGTTTCTATTGCATTTCTAATGTATCAATTTGGAGTCCAAATTTTGGACAAATCATCCACCTATTTTCTGTTGCCTTGTACATGAGTGATTTTTACTAAGGCTTGACCAATGTTGAAATCGGTATCGGCAATCACTGATTTTATTATTTTATCTTAATTTTATCACACAACATTTTAATAATTGTTTTTTTTATTATTTTGGCTGCTGATTCCGATTTTATTCAAAAATGGTTCATAATGGACGATTTCTGATTTACATGATATTGGTCAATTCCTAATTTTAACATTGTCAGAATGTAAATGCCATTATTGATAGTTTCCAGCTATCCAAAGTCTCGGTTCTGACCACCAGAGGCACGGGTGCATTATTTTTGCCCATCCTGCATCTTCATCATCGCGTTTTGGATGCTGTGACCTCTTACTTAGGCGCTTTTCCGCCAGACGGCTTTATTGACCTTTCGCTGCTGGGTGGGCGGCCGAATGGAGTGGTTTGGCGCATGCGCCGTTTGGCTTTTGTCGGCACGTGGAAAGGATGAGGTTGCGGCGCTGGGTGCACGCTCGAGGTCGTCATGAATTTTTGATGACGCCCCCTCCCGGCTGCGAGCGGCGTGTGGGCGCGCTGCACTGCACAGCCAACCACCAGATTTAAGTTTGCACCGCCAGGATAATTTTTCTTAATTTGCCCAATCATCTTGTAGGCCGTGCATTCATCATTTATTCATGGCGGCGCGCGAGCACTTTGTTTTCTAAAGTTTGTATACAGCGCGGCGTGAAGCGCTTTGTTTTAACTAACCGCGCATGCGTCATGGATGGTGTGTGTGTTTGTGTGTGCACTGCCTAATGAGTGATGCGCTAAGAAATAATCATTATGTTTACATGACAAGTTAATGCAGGGTTTTTTATTTATTTATTTTTTTGTTACTGGTGTGTATTGATTATGCGCATCATTTGTTTGTTACGATGTATGGCCATGGTGAAAATGGAGATTATTGGGATTATCTGCAAACAGTGAATTATAAGATGGTGGCCTAAAGCAAGGATTGGAACAATGGTTTGCAACAATAAAAAAAAATGGTTATTTTTAACAATAGAGAAAACGATTGTTTTAACAATGCCAAAAACAGACTAAAACAATGTTTTGTAACAATGAGAAAACAGTTGATTAAAACAATGGTGAAAGTAAAGCTTTACAACAATGAGAAACAACTATTTTTTAATAACAATAACAATGAGAAAGCAATAGACTAAAACAATGTAAAAAACACAGGTGAAAATACATTACAATAATGAGAAAAAACAACTATTTTTAATTAGTTTATTAGTTTATTCTTATTGTTAAAAATAATGTTATCTTAAAATGTTGCAAATCACTGATTTTATTATTTTATCTTAATTTTATCACACAACATTTTAATAATTGTTTTATTTATTATTGGTTGTAATAATATTTCATACAATGCACCTATGGTGAAAATATTTTTAAACATTATTTCTTTGTAATTAGGGGTTAGTTTTTATTCGAGAGTAACAGAAAGAAAGAAAAAAAAACATGGCCATATTCATAAAATGGGGTCAGTAAAGTGCATTAGGCCTCTATTGTTGTGGCCTGTTAAAGTCGACAAAGGGCCATCAGTATTTTCCCGCGCCTGTCAAAAAGTAGACGAGGGTGTTTTTTGTTCCACGTTGTTAGCCCATTGTCCTCTCGTCACCTTCGGGGCCCCATCTGGACCCTCGGGGACAACTAGTGACACTTATGGAATATCCAAGAACACAATTAAAATTCACACCCCTAACTCCCCCCCCACTCCCCAACTCTCACCCATCCACCCACCTACCTCACAACTCCCCTCAAAAACAAACAAACAAAAAAACCTGATTAAGCAATTAAATATATTATATTCTCAAACAGCCATTTTAATTACCCCCACATCCCCAACCTCCACCCCCAAAAAAACCGACATAAATATTTTAAATTGAACTCATCCATCTTGAGAGACGCGCAAATTGAATGAAGCAAAGCGCAAAGCAGAAATTGAAATTCCCCTTTTCTCTCACACCACACCCCTTCCCTTTCTCCACAATTTTTCCCTTTTCTTAATTTGGACGCAAACAACTCGACGTAAACAAATTGTCAAATTGGCTTTTATCAGTTGGGCAAAGCAAATTTTATTCGGCCGCTCTGCATTGCATCGACTCGACGCATCTCTGTCTCGGGAGCGACTTCCGCCAGAGCCGTCGTTTTAATTTCCGCTGGCGACGCGTGCTTGTTGTCCGGCACGACAAAACCGGTCGGCACGGTGCGTGCACGGGGGTAATTTGGTCGTGCGCGTCGCTAGGAGACGCGGGCTTAATTAGAGAAGAGCGAGTCGGCATAAATTTGCATGGCGCGTGACCGCTGCACGCCCAAAATGAAGCATCCGCGCGCGACAGATGGTGTGAAATTGGAGTTGAAAGTGTAAATCAGGATTTCATGACGTTTGATGGTAATTAAAGTGCGCGGGACATTTTGCTACAAGACGCATCGCAGCCGCTTTACTTGGTCCAAGGGTCGGCCAACTTTTGCCTCAGACGCATGCAAATGGGGGATCGTTAGCGGATATATGAGTGGGAATGGCGCGTTTGGATTTAATGCGACGGCTTCGCATCTATTGCTACAAATTGCCCTTTCTACATCTCTCATCTTCCTTGCATCTCTCTCTCTCCCTCCCATCTCTCCCTTTCCATTACCTTATCAATCTCTTAAAGGATGAGTTGTTGTTGTTTAAGGTTGCCGTTTTTGTCACTAGGTGGAGTGGTTTCAGTATCTTGTTTATTTCAACTGCCAATAGGGTGATGGGATGGAAATGATAATTGGTTGATTGGATTGATTTGAATTGCAGCACTCTGTGGTTGATTTAATTTATTTTTATTTGGTAAATTTTTGAGAATTTAGTAGTTTTTTTATTTTTTATTTTTTTTGAAGGTAAAATTTTTTGGGCTTTTGATTGGATTTGATTTGATTTGGAGCTGGTTAAAAAGGCATTTCCGGTTTGAATTTTGGTGTGAAAAATTAGGGGCGTGGAGGGCAGACGGTTTACTAGGTTCCCTGAAAATTTGGGGCTTTTGACCGAACCGGAAGTGCCCTTAAAAATTGCTAAAAAAAAATATGAAGAAAAACAGTAGCAGATGCTTTAAAGCCACTGGGATGAAGCAGTGGCTACTTATTACGATGTTGGCAACAAACAGGAAGTGACTCAGAGCTAAACAATGACGTCATCATCAAACAATATATTCTCATTGTACAAAAAATGCATTGTTGGTAAAATCAATAATAAAATTCACTGTTAAGAGGAAAAGGAGAAATGATGCTTAAATGTGACCATCGGATACTTTGATCATACGCGATTTGCCCCACGATAAGAAAATCCCGATCTCGTTCCAATCCCGAATGCTTCAATCCGTTTCTAATCCCAAAAATTAAAATTTTTATTAATTTATCAAAACAAATGAAGCAACTTGAAATTAAAAAAATAATTTAATAATTCACTTACAATAAATTGTTCGAGTAAGAGTTTGTTTGAAGAATACCGAATGACCACGCGCTTTACTCCACCGATTAAATGTTACGTAATGAGTTGCGCAGAAGGGGCAAGTTTGAGAACCAACTGATAAGCTGATGGGGTGTTGGGGAAAAGAGTTGAACACCAACACAACATTTACACAACTTCGAGTGAAGTTGAATTTGATTGCAACTGATAAAAACCAAAATGATTATTTATCAAAAAGTTTTGTTTTTTTGGGGGGAAAAATAAAATTTGACTTGAGCTCTGAGTTTCTCTTCCTTGACCAGAAGTGTGAAAGGCGTTAGTCTTGAGCAACATTTAGATCAAATGAATAAAACTTAGAATTGTAGTTTTAAAAAAATAATGATTTTTATTGCCATCATCGACGCGCTACTACAGTTATTATAACTTTAAACTTTAGAGTGACTATAATATTTTATTTTTTATTGCTAGAGCAGGTTTAAAAAATTATTTTTACTCAAAATACTAGATTTAAAAGTTAATTTTAATAATAACCATTTTTCTGTCTAGTATTTGTTAACGACGACCAGAAAAAATAGTCGTAACGGATCGAAAACGATTGTTTGATGATGACCAAGAGAGGAAAAAGAATGCATCGGTGGACGACGGACCTGGACGGACTAACGAAAGAGAACTTCGAGGAACGAAGGAAGGCGGCGAAAAAAGGGGGGACGGTGATGGAAAGCGACGGTGGCGTGTTGCCACTTAATGGACACAGAATTAAACTTCTCCTCCTATATTTACAAGTTAGTGTGCATTCTGCAGTTGTCTGTGTACACATCGCGGCCGATGGTTAACTGGAAAGTGATCGTAATCGAGCTTAAGTTTATATCGGGTGCGAACTGCGAACTGGTATTTCAGCTCGATATTAGCTAAATTGGTGGTAATTCTTAAATGCAAATTTCAATAAATTTGGCAGTATCGCGGGTGCCTCGATTACGATCACCGAAGGGCGTCTTTGCTGGGGGCGTTGTCGTCGACCGCGTGTTCTCTCGTTTCCATCGCGATCTATCATTGTTTGCTTTTTTGGTCTGTATTGGGAGGCCAATTAATGACGATGAACACTCGAATGGCTTTTCTTCTAAGTACCCAGGGCTTCTATTCCATTTTTTAGTTTTAAGTTTAGTCGAATTCGATGAGAATTTTGTGCAATTGTTTTTCATAATTCTCGTCGAATCCGGCCCCTGGCGAGTGGGGAGTTTTTCATTAGTTTCGAGATCGCCTCGGTCTCAGAACGTGACGATACCAGCGGGAGTAGTGACGGACCCGGGTTCTAACTCTCGTCACTCTTTCGTCGGGTTTACGTCGACCCTCACCACCCCTCTCGAATGTTTGTCCTTCGCGACTCGCGGCCATCCGGAAGTGATCCTACGTGCTCCGAGATGATTTTTAAATTATGTTAGTTATGAAATTTGCCACTTCATAGAGATGTTATTACGAAGATTTTTATATCTGACACCTGGTGGCGTTACAGTCAAGCACTGGGCAAGATGGCGGAGATGGCAGGGGGAGTATGTTACAAACTATGTTGCTATAAAAATAGAGCAATTTAAGATTAAATATAACATATACAGTAATTCTTTTTCTAGGTCAGTAATTGCCGACTGTCGCTAACTGAAGGCTTCCTAAAACAAATTAACGGCTAACGCAGCGGATAGGATAGGAAGAGTGGAATCAACAGTAAGTCACTGCCATTTTTCTTTTTTCTTTGGTTTCATAACTAAAATATAAATTTCCAATTTCTCTGTAATTGGCCTTAAATAGTTTGTTTCTTGAAAATGCCAGAGTAAAAATACCTCAAAATCTATAAATGCTTAAAAATACCACAAGTGAACAAAATGAAAAACATCAGACAAATTGGTACCATACTATTATACAAACACTCAGAGCCGAGAGAAGAGGCATCAAAACACAGAGTCCTATAAGCATAAAACAGAGCAATTCAAAAAAATGTGTCTGGCAAACAACAAAGTATTACCACGCCTAAAAAAATGAGTCGCAGAGTGCTCCATCAAAAATCTATGTGTCTCAAGTGCAGATTCACAATCAAACAAAGCAATGCGCAAAGCAAATAGTTGCCGAAGAATTACGTGCAATTTGCTTTGATTTTGCATCATTGGGAATAAAAATCTTACATTGTTTTATTCACTCTTTCTACTTGGATTTTTTACATGGAAGGTCTTTAACCACTCATCATTCTTGAGGACGCTTTGAAACAAGTGATTCCTGTCAAAGGGGGATTTGCAATCAAATTTCTTTGTCAATAACGATAAATCCACATGATAGGAGTCACTGGATTGGGGTCAGCTGTCTTTTTTTCTTGTAACTCCTCTTCTACGCCCTCTGGAGGTGGAGTCGAGCAGTGGGTTGCCGTACTTAGGAGGCAATTAGCATTTTTATTGGCGACATTCCTCAAACCCGTGATGCGTTTCGTAATGCGGAGTGATGGCAGTGATCGACACTAGATGTCACGCTGAATTATGGCAGGTAGAAAGGTGAAGTGCAGTGAAGCTGTGTGGGTTTTTAGTTTTTACTTTTTAGCCAGAAGTGCGGGCGCTGTTCGACAGATGTCGCGTTCATCGATTGATGCAATTATGTGGTCAGCCGCATCTCTTCTCGTGGATGAGTGGTAATGGTGTTGTGGGCAGTGAAAGGATAATGGGGAAGTGGGTGTCGCATTGATGCAAGGCTGGTTAACCCATTTAAAAATTTTTGTGGTAGGGGGTTGTAAATTGGGGGTATATGTAATTTAGTTATGGTAATTTTACATTTTGGTTTTTGGAATGAGAAAAGTGAGAAATTTTAGTGGAAAGTGAATGAAGTTGATGAAAATAGATTAAATGTAGTAGTTATAAAATAATTAAAAATTGTGAAATTTGTGTGGTGAAAAAAAGGGTTAAATGCACTGGAGCAGTTAAATGTGATGAAACATGAAAAATGAGTAAAAATGGTTTGAATAGTGAAAAAGTTAATTTTAATAAAACCATCTTGAAAACAGTAAACATTTGTGATAAAAAAATTAAATTTTTTTAAAAATTATGAAATTTGTGAAATGAATGATGAAAGAAGAGGGTTTAAACATACCGGTAATATAAATATTTTATACGAACTGCTAAAATTGATAAGTCAATGATAAAAAAATATAAAAAAATATGTTTTTACTTAAAAAAAATCAACAATCAAAATCTAAATATTTATTATTCATATTCTCTTCTACTTTGATTTTGCAAAAACAGAAATTTTAAATCTTCCATTGATTAAATCAAATTCTAACTCTTTAAAACCATTTTTTATTTCTTAAAGAAATACTTGAAGAAACGAGAGTAGAGTGTTCCAGGTGCAATTTATAGCCGAATTTGAAAATGTGACATCTTTCTTGTTGTTGCAAATCCTTTTCCTAATTCAATGTTTAATTTATTCGTGTGTGTGTGTGTGTGTGTGTGTTTGGGAGGGAAGAGTTTGCAGTCGCGTGCACGGGCGCCTCGTTTGGGGTTTAAAAAAAAATTCAATTTGCTAAATGTAATTCGTAATAATTGAATTATGGACACAGCACGAGATACGGACGCACGACTTGGGTGCGAGGGAGGAGTCCAATGAACCCTTTTCTACTCTTAATTATTAAATTTTTATCAGTTGTCCACTGGGTGGGAGAATTTTAATACTTTAAACTCGTGTGACTCGTTTCCATCAGACTCGGTTTGGAAATTAATTCGCAGCCAAGGACTCTTGTGCGCATTGGTTTGCATCATCCCGCACCCCTTGACTCTCATTGCGCATGTCCACGGCCGAAAAAATTGAGTGACTCATCCGCCGTTGTTAACTGACCCCTTTTCATGAATGCCAAGTCGTGCGGGGAAGTTCAGGGGGAGCTTTTGTGCCAAGATGCTAGTGGAAATTAAAATTGCGTTGATTAATTAAGTTTTAGGAATTGGTTTGAGTATGAATTTAGAATTTTTATTTTTTATTTTTTTGTGGTTTTCTTTTTGGGAAAAGGGGGTTTAAATTTTTTTAAGTTGGGGTGAGAAAATTGGGGTTTTTGTTTTGTTTTGATACGATTTAAAGCAGAATTTAAAGGCAGTTTTGGTTTGAAATTTTAGGAAAATGTAATAAAAGATATGAAATGTTGGAATTTTGGCTGAATCGGAAGTGGTTTTAAAAATCACTCTAAATTGCAATGAGTGTTAAAAGAAACTTTTGCGAGTTTTTAAAGGCAATTAATTTTATTAGTTGAAATTGTTAAGAATATAGAAATGCGTTTCCCACTAGAAGTTTAGTGACATTTTTAAGTTCGCACTCACCGGAAGTGTCTTAAAAATTCACTATTTTTTCGTTTTTGCTTTTACGTTGTTTTTTAGAATATGGTGTAACGGTATACCATATTCTAAAAATAGCGAAAATAGCATGAACAGCAAAAATAAAGATAGTGAACGCAGCTATTATGAATTTTAAATTTATTTAGTACAAGATCAGTTGAAAAGAGGTTGATTATAAATCGGAGATAAACCAAAATGCACTAAATTTTTCGACCGGTCATTATTAGATAAAACCGGTCAAAACACGTCTTTTCCATCCACTTACTCTGAGAAATCCCTCAAAATTGATTAACCACTTCCCCGGCTAAGACACAGGTAATGCAGGGAAGCAAATCTATTAAACTTGCATGATGTTTTCACTCGATACTAAACAACAAAAATTTTATCAA
Source organism: Geophilus truncorum (assembly GCA_034695745.1). Lineage (NCBI taxonomy): Eukaryota > Metazoa > Arthropoda > Chilopoda > Geophilomorpha > Geophilidae > Geophilus > Geophilus truncorum. Next base: position 50,093 of record JAQFZP010000096.1, on the reverse strand, counting down.
CATCATTTTAAAACTATCATTTTTCTCTATTCCCCAGATCGCACAACATCTCTCACTTACCCACCCCCTGAAAGAAAGAAGACACCACCACAGAAAAAAAAGAAAAAACCAGTAAGTGACAAATTTCTATAAAACCCTTCCAAGCACAAAGTGACTTTTATAATTCAGAAATGTAAATGTGAATTAATAGGGGCGCTGCATTTAAATATGAATAAGTACGGCTTGCCTCTTGATTCTCAAGAGTGCTTGGTCTGGTTTATCAGATTATGATAAATAGCGCGTCCACTCGAACGCGACCACCACCACCCACCACACACCACTCCAAACTCCCCACAACTCCCCCAACCCCTACCCAACACTCAAGTCCACTCACATACCCCGAAATACCCCACTTTTTGCCTCATTGAAACGCCACAACGACTCGAAATAAAAGACGTCGGTGCAAATTGATCGGTTGCCATGACGACCGCCTCTTATTACTATTTGCCAGTGATTGACGCTTTTTTCCATCGAGTCGCGGGTCGCCGTGTCGACCAATCAGCCGTGGCCTTTCGTCGGCGGGTCACGGATGGCCAACTGGAGTCACGTGATTGCTCCCAGGGGTGACGCATTGGGAGATGGCTAATTGAAGGGGATTTTCCCTCGTTTTTCCCTCCTAACGACTGAAATTCGGCGTTTTTTTCATGTTGTTACCCGGGGATCTTCTTTTGAGCTTAATTCGAAGCGGATCCGCCGGATCCAGCGACCCCTCGTGAGGCAATTAGTGGTGGGTTCAGTCATTTTGGTGTTTCCTCTGTGCGGGAAGATGCACCGGATGATGCCCCGTGGTTTTCTCCCTCCCCTGTCATCGAGAAGGGCCCTCTATGTGCGGTTTAGGAAGTGATTACGTCAGTTTCCCCAGTGTGTGGTTTTCCCTTCCCCCTCGAGTTCCGGGTGTGGGCTTCGCTGCGGACACGAGTGTTAATGGAGACAAGTTCATGAAGTAGGGAAAGTGGAAGATGTTGGTTGGATGGATGATGGGGAGTTTGTTGGGGCAATTATAGAGGTTTTTTGAAAGTCTGTGAAATTTGAGGGTAAATTTATGGTGGATGTTGTTTTTTTGGGGATTCGTAAAAATTTGAAAGAAATTATTGGGTTTCGATTTAGGTTTTGTTGATGTTGAATTTAGGTGGAATTGATGTTTGAAATGGATTTAGATTTAGTTTTTTTAAATAATTATAAGAAAATTTTAAAAAATTGAATACAGATTTTGAAAAAAAAAAACGTTGGCAATTTTTTAAATAAATAAATTCCTACTTTCCTAATTACCAAAACAATGAAATGAATAATTTAATTTTTTTAAAGATTTAAAATTATTTGTTAAAAATCTCATTAAATATACATTTTAATTCACTTTCACATCTGATAATCATTTAAAATTTAAAAAATTAAATTTTTTAATTCAAATACCGTACTCACATTTTAAAATTTTTCATTAATTTTTTTAAAAATAAGAAAAAAATGATTAAAATCAAAATTTGTTTACCTGAACCATTTTAAACACAAATATACCTTAAAAAACCTATCAAAAAATGACAAATTTATTTTCTTTTTTTTTGTAAATCAAATTCTTATTTTTTTTTTTTTTTAATTTTGTCTTCAACTGTAGCAATATGGCAAGCAAACGCTCTTTTGTGTCGGTAAACGGCTTAAGTTTCGAATCGAGTGCAACAAAAAGAGAGGGAGGGGAATTTATTGTGCAGAAGCTGTGAGACGCTTGTTGAAGGCGAACAAAGCTAATCTGCATCTCGACATCCACTAATATTGCCATTCGGTACGCATGCGCGGCCAACGCGACGAGCACACTCGACTCGCGAGTCGGCGCCCTTGTTTCTTCGGACACGCTCGCTCCGTGCAGGTGTCTCCCGACAGCTGGCCGACCCCTTCCCATCGTCCCCCGCGCCCACATAATAAGAGAGGGGGTGCCTGGGGGGTCCTCGGAGGTTGGGGGACGGGCAAGTTGGCGATGGCCGTGCGTAATTCTGATTTAGGAGTGTTTGCATAAGAGAAGCGGCGTTTTGTGGCGCGTGACAATTTGTGTCCTGTGGCTGGCCACAAAGCGAAAAAGCCGTGATTTAATTAAAGCCGAGCGTTCCGCTTTTAATACATTGCTCGGAATGAATTGAGGAGGGTCTCCGAATGGGATGAGGGGATGGTGCATTAAAGAGGCATTGTGGGAATTTTTGGTTAGGATTTTTATTTTTATTTTTTATAAGGTGTGGTTTATTCATATAAGTGTTTAATTACTACAAATAAATTGCATCAAACAAGGATTTGTTGATTTGTAAGTTACTTATGATAAAATGCAATGCAAGTTTATGATTATTGATAGGTTCAGATTTAATAATTTGTTCGTCTTTCATTTACAATCAACATAGTGTAGGCGTTGTAGGCAGAAACAGAAAAATGGTCAAAATATTAATTTTTCTGTTATCAGTTCACACACAGAAAATTCAACTAAAAGGTAGATAAAATACCCATAATGCCTAGTCACAGTCTCAATAAAAACAGGTGGAGCTGGTAACCTATGCCTTTTACGTCGTATTATGGCATATAAAGAAGTGGCAGTTTACTGAAATTCTGTTTTCAATTGTAGATATAAAGTAGAAATAGATTCTACTTTTTCTGTTTTCTGGTCAACAACTAAACAAATATAAATTCAAATTAGTAATTTTTTTAAAAGCAAAATGCAAAATTGAATTGGTCAGTTGCTAGTTGAACGAAAGATAATAAATTGCAGGTTTATGCAAAAAATAATGTTTTTTTTATCAAAACTGGAAATAAATTGTCGTTTTTTACTTTTTCAATATCAAATGATACAATTTTATTTTAATGCAGTTTAAAAAAAAAAGTAGACATATATTTTAAAATATTTCTGATGCAAATGTCTTAGGAATCAGTAACTGCAAGTTCAATAATTTTTTTTTATAGTTTATTGCAACTTTGCATGAACTTTTCACATAAAAATCAACTCAAATTTATGTTTATAGATCATGTATGATACAAGTCTTTAATGCGCACAACTCAAGTTTGAGATTGCATCAGTTACAGTTCCGTCTTTAAGAATTGAAGTTATAAAATTACCCATTGCAAAGTTGATTACAGGAAGAATGAAAGTTTTAAGAGTTTGGGAATAAACTTTAGAGATGACCTGGTAGATCAAGTTGGTTAGAATAGTATTGCTTCTTAAACTGTCTTTATGTTGTTCTTAGATTGGGTGTCCAGCTAACACTGTTGTCAATAGGGTTTATCTTGAAGGCTGTATTGAAAGTTTGGTGACACTGAATCATCAATTCAATAATTGATACCGTAATTAAAACTTGAGGAAATATTTTTGGACTGAACTTATACTGCGTGGGTTAAAATTTTTTCCAATGGAAAATTTATTAGAAAACTGTTATAGGTACAGTAGTTGAATTTCTACAAAATCTGAAAAAAAATTAAAGAACCCACTTACTATGTGGGTTCGTTTATTATTTGCATTTGCGAAAATGCGGCTTAAAGTGGTTTTACTGGAGATTTTTACACTTTTGCATAACTTTCTCTCAAGTTAGATTAAGAAAATGACAACTTTACACAAGATTTTATCCTAATGTAACTCATTGAGTGTGCACAAATAATTTAATAAGTTGCAAAAACAAAATGAAAAAAGTAATCTACTACAGTCTAACTTGCACTCTTATAGACAGACTCGACTAAAAATCCAAAGCATTTGTAAGTACAAGTTTTTGACGAATCGCAACTAACCGGAAGGAAAAAAGCCAAAACACAGGGTCTTGATTAATTACACGCGGGTCTCTATCTGGCTGAGACAATGTTCAGTTAGAGGAGGGAGACGGTGGATGTGCTTCCCTATGATATATCTGCAGCAATTACTTTTCTAAATTAGCCATCTACGCATAAGCTTGGCACCGAGAAAAATGGATGACCTGGGTCAAGCAATGCAGAAAGAGAGAGCTGGAGCTCCCTTTCAGAGCTCTGTGTACAAGTGGTGGGGTGTGCGTCTGCGGCTTTCTTCGCTAGTTTATTGCTGGTGATTTTGCTCGGTGCGGGGTGGAGTCCTTTTACCGAATAATGGATGGTCCCTCGATATTAAACGCCTTGTAATTCCGGCCCGTTATTGGCAAATATTGGAAGTACCTGTAGGGTAAGGGATTAATTAATTCATGTTTGTGCGTTGCCAGCACTTGCCTGCACTGCAGCATTCCATGCTGGGGAGGATAATTAAAGGTCTTAAAGGGTCGATGTCTACATTTTATATCATGCTACTAAGTTATGTCTTTTTGCAGATTTAGTGGTGGTTTTTAAGGAAAATTGTGTTTTGAGAGTTTTGGTTTGCAGTAAGTTTTCGAAGACCAGTAAAGTGCCTGACGTCATAGATTCAAATGCCTTGGAGAAAAAATATTTTTTTAAAAAATGTTCTCTTCATATATTCTTTAGAGATTTATTGCATGAGTTTTAGTGAGGTGGAGTGAGGTTGGCAACAGCTACTTTGGTCGTATGTGATCTGCCACATGACATTAAACTGTCTCAAGTCTTGAATTAACATAAATTTTATTTTACTAGTTACATTAAAAAAAATCGAGTGTTATTTTAAAAAGTGTGTTGTCTTAAAATCGAGCATTGTGATTGGTTAAACACTGAAATAAAACGGATGTGATGTCACAAAACATACTTAACACTGCACGTTTTGAATGCGACTAGTAAAGTTAAATTTGGTCATATGTAGGTGTTGCAGTGAAGCTAAGAAAGAGTCGAATCTCGTTACAAACTCTCTACGTTGGGTATAACATTAGATATACAGAGTAAATCAATCAGAATTCTGTTGTTGTTTATTAGTTGTGAAGATAAATCCAAAAAATGTAATTCTGTCATCCTGTATTTTATAACTCGAGGTTTGATTATATCACAACCAACGATACCAACATCAAACTTCGAAACCCTAAAATACAGGGTGTTCAAAAAGTGTCCAAACAACTTCGACGTAATTTCTATGGATAATGGCCGCGCGACGTTACGAGACGTGTGTAACGCAATTAATTTGAATATCAATAACGGAAAGGCCTAAAAATCTCATATGTGCCGCAACGTCCCCATTGGTTGCTGGGTTTGCTATTGGTGCCATGAGACGGCATCACCATCAGTCAAGGGCCTAATGGCACCCCTTTCCTTCTCGATATTGCGAGGGAGAACTCTTAAACGCTCGTAACGTTGGCCCGGGATTAGATGTATGCGAAATGTTGAGCATAATTCAACCAGGGCCTTCAATTCACCCCTTTGGGGCCTTGCAACTGTTGATTTTTAGGTTTTGTTTGTTTTTTAAGGCACTAGGGGCATTAAGGGAGTGTAATTGTTTTATTGTTTGCTGATGGGGTTTTGTGCATGGGTTTATGGGGTTTTCCTATTTCGCCCATTATATTATATGTCCAAGGGGTGTGTGGTGCTGTGGATCAGTCATCAAGCTGTTGGCATGGAGACAGCATCCAACGAACGACACCTGATGCCACATAATTAAATTGCCAGCCATTTGTGAGAGCATGAAGTTTGCTCAAAGTGCTTCTTGTTGTCTATTTTGCCAAGCTTTTAAATATTTTTTTATTTTTTTTAATTTTTTGGTGTTTTTATACTTTTTTATTTTTATTTTGTTTGTTGGTTTGGTTATGAGGGTGTTTAATGGCAGGCACTTTATTCATTATGTTGACAAACACTGCAGGTACTGTGAGAATATTTTCTTGACAGTTTTTACATTTTTATTTTTTGGTGGAAATTTTTAATTTGCATTTGCTTTTTGACTGGGTTTTCTTTTAGTGAAGAGAAAAATAGGTTTTGGATTTTTATGAGTTTATTGTAAAAGATAAAGTTGAAAAGTTTAAATGCATTAAATAATTAATTAATTATGACAATCAATCAGTTAATTAATTGTTATAATTAGAGCCCTGATGAAAAAAATATTATATGACATAAAACAGGTATTTTGGTTACAAATGCATAAATCGCCTAAAACTTGTTGATTTGAGATGATAAAGAATTTAAAAAAAATTATATGTTTTTAATGTTTTTATTATTTATTTTGGTGATTTTTTAGTACATTGTATACGCATAAACCTGAATTTTTAATGCACAATAATCTGGGTTCTGGTTATAATGAATTAAGATGGTATCCTATTCACAGTCTTAACTCACAAGAACTATAAGATACAACTTAAACTAGGTTAAAATAATATCAAAATTGATATTCCACGCAAGCAGTGCCACCTGCAGGCCCAACTTGCAAGCTGGCAGTAATTTTAATTAGCAGTGACAAGCCAAACTGTGAAACAAGGTGAGAAATATTTTACCTTGACTTGTCTCCAAGAAATTATTTACAGAAAAGCCCAAAAATAAAGGATTAAAAATAAAAAAAATGTGATCACAGAATTGGCAGCCATTATCCCACATGCACATTTTATTACAAGAAAGGAGATAATCTAAGTGCCATGCCTGCAGATCATAAAGCCAATCACACAGAAAGGCTTGTCATCAACTTAATTGAATGACCATATGATGGAGACTGATGACTTACCCCTTTTATTCCTAAATGGAAAAGTTTTAAGTGGCTACTATTTTTTTTTAATTTATCTTAACTGAGATATAAAAGCCACATCACCCCCTCCCCATCCCAGCTCATCTCCCAATATGCCATAACCCCTTTCTTGTCACAATTCCCCTGGGATGTTGAGGCATAGGTAAAACCCCTTGATTACTTTATAATTTGGGGATAATGAAGGCTCATTTGTCTTTTGCTTATTGTCTCTGACTTGGAGAGAAAGGGTTGATGGATGGGACTTAACAGGAAATTGAAGTTTTGCAACAACACCTAGTGGTGGAAAATGACATTATCTAACATTGGCATCTAAACTTGTTGAGGAAATGATGAAATTATGAAATTTAATTGAAAAAATTGTAAAATAATATTTTTTCTTTGATGAAAGTGGGGGTGTGGGGTTGGAATGGGGTGGGGGTTTATTAAGTTATGGATAAAAAAAAAGGATATTGCACTACTGGATCAACTTGGAAATTTGTCTTTGCCTTTTGTTGTTGCAGGATGAATATTTCTTGTTGGAAGATGATAGAATACAACAAAGATGAATGAAAATTTCAAAGATAAAGAAAAAAATAATTTTTTTTGTACATTTTTTGAGTATGGAATTTCACATAGAATGCAAAAAAAAAAAAAAAAACATTGATTGACATATCCTTGAAAAACTTTTTTTTTAAATTCTTACATCTCAAGAATGCATCTCTTGAATTTCAATGAACAACTTGTCGCCATGCTTAAAGCACATTTGTTTCCTTGTCCACACAAAGTAGATAAATGACTGTCAGATGACCAACATTTTTTTTCTACAACTGGACCCTCATTAAACCGAAAAATCGGAAAATAATGTAATTAGCCATGTCGTTGTAAAGAGGTCAGGTGGTTTATGGACTAATGAGGTAATCACGTGCGAGTCACCTGTGCAAAGCTCCGTCTCCGTTTCGAATCGGGTTTTCTGAGCACGTCTAGCTGCTTTTGCCTTACATAAATGTATGAACGTGCCCGAGTCGCGAGTTGGCAATTCACGGTTCATCCATCTCGATGCCGACCTCGTGCCACTTGGTCATCGCTTTTGTTTAGACAACTTCCCTTTAACGTCTTCCGCCAAGCAGGCAAGCCGAACGAATGTGAAAAATTATTCCTTTTTAACGTGACTTAACCCTGATCAATCGAAAGGGAAAAAAGACCCTTTATTTCGAGGTTGGTCACGCTGGTGGTGTGAATGGGTGACTAATTGTGGTCGAAAGTGAGCGATTATGCCTGGACCCTGGACTCCCACTGAATGCCGGGATTTGGACATTCGTTGGATTTATATTTGTAAAGATACATTGCTGCCGGATCGGTAACTGATAGCGAAAATTTGATTCAAAAAACTTTAAAAGAGGATTGGACACGTTATTTAATTTTTAGATAGGACTGGTTGCGACCGGTTGCATTTTTAGATGGATTGATAGCGATTTTTTTTTAATGATGGTTAATGGGGCTTTGCAGGGAAGTTTGACCAATGGTGGTTTTCATTAATTATGTTGAGAAAAAGTGAGAATTTGATGATTTTTTTAGTCTTTTAGTTGTTAATTAATTGTCAGTTTTTGGAGGATAGCAGATGTGGTGATGAACAGCTGAGACGCAGCGTTGTCTGTGTTTCTTTTAACGTATCCACACAATAACCCGTTGAACCGCGGCATGTAACGCGGGGCTTAGTCAAGTGCACATTAGCATTTAATTGAATTCTTGATTAATTAATTAGTAAGTTAATTGGGTGATGATAACATCTGCGGCCATTTTACAAGATGTTTCTGCCATCTACCTCTGCTCGACAAACACAAACTTTCAACAACATCGATATGCCATTTTACAAAATTTTTTTTTTTTTTTTTTTTCAAATTATAAATTTTATAAAATAAAAAAAAAATGTCTGAAGTTGAGTTACGCATTGTTTACCCGATAATTTTCAGTAATTGCCACAAGGTGTCGCATTTCTTATTCTTATCACATTAAAACACACTTAGGTGAGGTTTTAACCCTTTAAGAACAGAGAATAAATCTAGGGGTAAAAAAATAAAATATTATTTTGGGTTTAAGAAGGGGGTGGTGGGGGTTGGGGGTTTGTAATATGCGAAATGGAACCACCTTAAAAAAGAAAATGAAGGAATGACAGCAAACTCATATATCAACATCAGACATTTTGGATTTTTTTTTGTTTTTTTTTTCTTGTTGAGGGGTGGAGATGTTGGAATTTGAAGGGCAAAAAGTTTAATTCACTTAGTTGTTGCTAGGCTTAAAGTGTAAAAAGAGTATTATTGGGGAAAAGAAAGGAAAGTGAAGTCGTATTGAGCAGCTGTGTAAGTGTGCGCCAATTGAAATGCAGAACGTCTAATAAAATGGCCTCGTGTATACATAGAAGCGTTTTGGAAGAGCTTGAGCGAACGACACCTCTGACCTTCCAATTAAGCGCGTCTCCCATCCGCCTCCTTTTACCTAGAAAGTGAAACGCGGTTGGGGGTTGTGGGGGTGGCTGGGGAAAGGTTGGTTTTCGAAGAAATGGATGGTTTTGTTTGGTGCGAGAAATGTTTTTATATTTTTCCGAGATGGGTATGGGTGTGTGTGTGTGTGTGTGTGAGTGTGTGAAGTGTGGATAAAAGGCGTTGAATAGGGAAAAGATGGATTTTATATGTAGTTGAGTTGTTAAAATAGTTGAGTTTTGTGATTTTATCAATATTATTTTATTATTTTATGGTTTAGTTAATTGTTAATTTAATCGGTTTGGATAAAATTTGCTCAGTTTTATTCGATTTCACAGATTTTGCAGATGTTGTAATCTATTTATGTTAAGTTTATGTGAGGTTTGAGTCGATTTCAATTGATTTCATAAATTTTATTTGATGTTTCCTTAAGTTATATTTTTATTGATTTTACAGCAATATTTAATATTGCTGACAGTCAAATTACATTAGTGACATTCAATATCTTGCTTTTTGAAGTTTTTCTGATTTTAGAAAATCGTTTTTGTTTACTTGTATATTAAAAACAATTTTCAAAAACTTCATAAACAAAGATAATATTTTTACATTATTTCATTTATTTCATCAAAATCTGATCGCATCATCAATTTATGCAACCATTTTAATCGATTTCTAAATTCAATGCAACATTTTAATCAATACTCTAGACAAACCCACAAATCTACAAATTCACAAACCCTAACATTCTCTACACTCCAAACTGACCACCAGAAAAAATTCAAAGCAAAACATTTTTCTACCACCACTACCACCACCAAACATCACAAAAAAAATCCACCAAAAATCTCCCCCCCCCCAAAAAAAACCCTTGCACCAAATCATTTCCCCATCCTTATTGAAACTTCCATCCCCCAACCCCCTCTTTTTTTCTCCCACACCACTCACCCTCACCACCATCCCACGAAAACATCATCTTATTGAGCCACTTCTTGTCTTCCAACACCGCAAGATGGATTACACGTCAAGCGAGCCATGGTCAGAGGAATGTTGACATGATGACTTTAGCATGAAGATAAACCGCCCAACAACACCGCAACTCCCAACCCTCAGCACCATCACTGAAACACCCAGAAAGACGGAGGGAAATCAGAAAAGTTTTTGATTTACTCAAACAATTCGCACTTTTAATTGGATCGCGAGTCAGCTGCGGGTGAAAAATGTGCGCGCGTGTTTTGTTAGCCGCGTCCACTCGCGCCGACTCCTTTAGCTCCCAACTCTGACCGCACTTGACCCAAACTTGACAGAACACGCTTGTCCCCCTTTCCCCTCGACTGAACGCTGCTGAGTTGGCGATAAAAGCAAAGGATCCATAAAGGTGGCATTTGCTGAAACAGCACTTGACATCATCACACCACAGTCGAGTGCGCCACGAGGTGAACGGCGAGGAGCATCCAATCAACTCGTTGGAATTAATCACCGTCCCGACGTCGCCTCCCTCTCACCTGACCCCCTAGCGACACCCCCTGGTGGTGGGTTTAGCGCGAAACTTTGTAGTTGCCTCGGTGACCCCTTTAATGCCGTTCTTGTAGGCAATTTGTTATTGATGGCTGTACGGGGAAGATGAAGTTCGGGGGCAGAGAGGAGTGGTTGATGTGAATGGTGTGGGTGTTTGGGTGGGTTTTTCGAGGGATTGCAATTTTGATGTATTTTTCGAAGGTTTAGGGGTGTGAAAGGGTTTTATTTGATGCAACTGTTTCAAGTTGTTGTGATGTTGTAAAATGTGATGAAATTGTTGCAAAATTTATTAAATGATGCAAAAGTAATGCAGGATGTGACAGATGTGGCAGAAGTGGTGCTGAGGTACTGTGCTGTAAAATGCAGTATTGTATAATAGAAAAATTCATGCAAATTTTAGAAAAAAAATTTAACACGCTTCAAAATTATTTCAAAATATTGAAAAAAGAAATGAACAAAATGGAGCAAAATGATATGCTCAAAATAGAGTAATACCACAGATTAATCTGTGGTAATACTACATATAATGTTGCAAAATTGTTAAATAGTTTTAAAAATACAACAAAATATTACCGTACCGGTACACAATATTTCAAAAAAAATTTTGCAAAAATGATTTAAAAGTTATTAAAACAGTAAAAAGATGGCATAATTATTGCAGATACTGTTGACTACTGTAGAATGTTATGAAATACGATGAAATTGTCGCAAAATTTATTTAATGATTCAAAACTAAAGTGATAAGTAACGGGTACTTTGAAAACAACCGGCACCGGTTTGCAAGTTAATGATTGTGGTTTAAAGACTATTCTTGAAACAAACTCGTTGAAAATTACTTGTTGCAATTTGATTTTAATCTGCTTTAAGGAGCAGATAAGAGGTGCAGGAGAAACGGGAGTTACGACGCACCTCGTGACCTCCAGAGCGATTTTTTCCTCGTTTTTATTTGTGTATTTCGTGGCACCTGCATTGTCTTGAATGAATTTCTGTAATTGAATTTTTGTCAAGTTTACGACTTGACGAGAAAAATGTGTGCGCGGGGTCAAACGAGGGGAAAGCGCTGGAATCGTAAAATTGAAATTAAAATCATCATTTTAGCACCTCGGAAATTAATTTTTACAAAACTCGTTTCTCCGAGACGCGCTATACGTGAAAAAAAACTGAATTTGGAGCGGCCTTAAACGGCACTTCCGGTTTACTTAGATTCCCGAAACTACTAAGACGTTTAGTACACCTATACTGTACTCAGTGCCCTTATATTTTTAGACCCCGGATGAAACCGGAAGTGCCATTTTTATCTGCGCCAAATGGTAGTTCTGCTTCGAAATGATAAAAAAATTGTCTTTATAGCAGTCTAAAAAGCAACTTTCGGTTGAGCTAAACACTCAAAATTACCAGAACAGTTAGTATACGTAGTGGATGACAATTTTAATCAAAAGCAGAAAAGAATTGAATTTGGAGCGGTCTAAAAAGCCACTTTCAGTTGAGCTAATTATTCACAACTACAACAACACTTAGTACACCTATCTAACTAGGTGTCCTTAAAATTTAAGAGCATTCAGTGAACCGGAAGTGCCATTTTAGACCACTCCAAATGGCAGTTTCAGCCGATTATTGTGCAAAAAAGATTCCTTTTTTGTTTATATCGAGCTAAACCTAAAATTCCAACGTTGAAAGGGTCAATTAATGGTCAAAGCACACATAGCATCGATTGCAGTGGTTAGCGACGGAAAGGAACGCGATTGATTGGAATTGTGGGTTGAAGGTGTGAATAGGTTGCAATTAATGAGCAAAGGCGGAGCTGTGAGGTTGTGTGGGGGTGAAGGGGGTAGCGAATCTGAATTATGGTTGTTAGACTTGTTTGTAGGTAGGCTCGTAAATTCTCACCCTGGAGAAGTGCCCGTTCTTATCCCCCTTTTCCCACTCCCCCTGGGGAGGCAACAAGGGGATCATGCAGTGAGGCTAAATGCTCCCCTGCGAGGGGCTTAGTGGTGCAACTCCACTTTACAATATTTCAAATTATCATGTTAGAGGCGTCCAATTTGAAATTTTTTTTTTATTTTGGGAGAGATCAGTTCGATTTGATTCGTGGAACCTTTTTGAAGTTGGTTTTTAAAAGTGTGATGAGAGTGACAGTCGCAATCCCAGGTGACAGGGTGCAGTAATCCGTCTGTTAGAATGTTGTTAGAATGTTGATGTGGTGGGTTTTTTTTTAAGGTTGTGGGGGTGGTGGGGTGGTGAAGTGTGTCTGATCCTCTTGTAAGAGACTGGGAAGGTCAAGAGTTGGAAATGATTCGACAGAATTTACAATAATGTTTTTTTTTTTGTTTTTTTGGTGGGGATGGGATGTTTGGGAGGTGGATTTTTTTGGGGTTTTTGTTTTATTTTGGAGGTGGGGAAAGTGGTTATGTAATTTTAAGGGTTTTGAGTGAAAAAATAGATGCTTTTATTTATTTTTGAGTTTTTAGGGTTGTATAAGTGATGAATTTGTTGTTTTTGGGGTGGATATAGATGGTTTTTGGTGATTTCTTAGTTTTTGGGGTTTATTTTTGTATTTTTTAATGTTGAAATTTGAGTTTTTTTGGTTTGTTTTTGAGTAAAAACAGAATTTTTAAAGTTCTTTTTTTAATTTTGGTATTTATTTTTTTGATTTTTGGGTTAAAATTGGAATTTGTCTTATTTTTGTAAAAAAAAAAAAAAAAAGTGAACGTTTGTGGTAATTGGTTGTATTTTGTGCATTTCTGAGGATTTTTGAGTTTTTAAATTTAAAATCACTCTTCTGTATTTTGAATTTCTTCTGTGTTTAATAAACCTAACTTTTTTCTTACAGAATTTCTTCTTTCCACTCCTGCCATCTGTTGACAGAATTCTCCATTTATATCCAAGGAAAGAGTGGAGTGAAGGGAGACCCATTTGTTGGCTTTTTTTGCAACTTGTGTTTACAGGTAGGATAAAATTTAGTGTTTTAAGGGTGTTGTAAAGCCATGCATGTGTGGCTAGGATGTGCACATGGGGTGAGCAGACCTGATGAATGGTGTTGCTTGGGCTTTTGGGTAATCCAGCCAAATTGATGATGATGGGCTGGGGTTTGTTATTGAAAAATAACAAAAATGCCACTTATTTCTCAATTCACCAATAATTTATGCAAGTTTTAGAACTAGGTACAAATAATGAAATAATTAAAACTTACAGTATACAACATTTTTGAATACCACAAAAAAAATTTTAGTGATTTTCTCAAGTGTTTATTTACACAATTTGATTGTGGGGCTGTAAAAGATTGTTTGTTTATTTATTCTGCCCCATTCCAGTCTTCATGATTCTTGTTATTATAACCTAGTGACTTGAATTAAGGCCAAAGTATTTTCTTGTCCAATTCATCATGTCAGTTGAAGATGGGAGGAGTTAAAAGTGATTGGGGAATAGGGGAGGGTAATTGACTGCATTTTTTAAATTTAAAAAAAAAATTAAAAAAAAAAATTTTAACAGACATCCATTTTTCACCTACATTGATGACATACACCCATCTAAGCCCATAAATTAATTAATTTGCATTTATTTTAATTTTTAAAACTATTTAAGGGATTTTAGGGTTTTTTTTATACATAAATTATAAAAAAAAAAAAAAATTTTATGGTGAAAGTTAAGTTGTATTTTTAAGTTCACGTTTTGCACACCATGTGGCTCTAATTGCAATGGCTGAATCCAGGTGTATTTAATGTTTTGACAACTTTTTTTTTTCTTTCTGGTTTGAGACAATTTTATTTTGAGCACAATTTTTTTTTCTCAATTATCCTCTTCTTTTTTTCATACTAATGCCATTTGTGCAAAGTGGGGAAGATAATTATTTTCCATACAGGTTGTAGTGATTAATTCGCCCACCCACAGGTAAATAATGAAATGCTGACTTTGAATTTTTGCATTACTTAAATTGGACTTAGACTTCATTTAATCTGCGTTTAATTTTTTACCGCTTAAAGGGAATGTGGCAAGTCACAACCATTGTTTGCTGTTGTATGGGGCGAGGAAAACAAATAAAAATCTTAATGAAAATTGATTTTGTGTGTCGTGCAATGGACAATTTCACGCTAAGGGGGTTTGCGGCCGACAAATCAGGGGATGTGTGTAAAAATTAAAATATTGTGGCTTTTGATGGGATTTTTTCGGATCAAGTTTTGTGATAAAATAGATCGATGTTGCTTATGCAGTAAGAGACTTGTGTTGCGACTCAGTACCAAAGAAGTTAGGTCAATAGTGAATTGGTTCTTTTACTAGTTGCATTTAAAAAAGGATGCATAGTTTTATTGTTATGTAATTTGGTTACACAGTCATTTTTGTAAATCTTATGTGTGTAATATTGATTCATTCATTCATTGTGGAGGGAACATCACATTTCTCTTACATATTTAGTTAGCCCTAACAAAAAGCAGGTTGTCTTAAAAGACGAAGTGTGCTGATTGGTTGAATACAGTGCTAAAATGAAAGTAAAGTGAGGTTCACTCTAGTTAGAAAAAAAATAAAAGAAAAATCACGTGTGAACAGCCAATGCAAGGTTAAGGTTCGTGACACATGACCCGTGAGCTTAGGCTCTCATTGGTTAGTATATTCTTCTTATCCAAAATTCTGAGTTAAGTCAACATATATTTATTTGGCTCAGAAGATTTCAAAAAGGGCTGAAATTCTTCTCATAAGCAATAAGAAAAATAAAATTGAAAATTTTTTTTTTTTTTTAACATAAGATAAATTTGGCGTTAAGTTTAGCACATGTAACATCTGGCAGTTACTGTTTAATTTTGAATGATTATGATGGACACTATACATTTCTTGTTGTCAGATGAGAAGTGCTATGAGGCTTAATGTCAAATTTAAGTTAAGTTTTGGATTTTAAGCTTAACCTTCTTTTCTTTAATATCTGAAAATAAATACAGATATCAGTGGTCCAACAAGTGCGAGGACATGGAACGCATTCCAGTACTTTAACACGCAATCTTTACATTAGAAACCACGAGATTTGAGTTTCTACTCAACAAGGCGTGGCCACTTCCTGCTCCTGCTTAGTTTTATTAGCTTTTTGAGTAATGTGTGGAAATAAGGAAAAAAATAGCCTTTTAAATCTAGGTCATTGAATGAATGTAATTTGGGGTGGTCAGTAATAAAATTACAATACACAGACCTAAATTGTTGAGTTGATTTTTACTAATTATTTTGATGGTTCTTAGATGTCATCGAGGAGAAATTTATTTTCTTCTGACAAATCTCCCTCCCTCCAACGCCCTGTGGACCCCATCTTCCTAATGAGCTATTGTTTCTTCATTTTACCATCACAAAAAGACGAGCCCATCATTTTCTTTGTTATTTACTTGTGACAGACAAACCCTAGTCCCTCTTTTAGGCCTCTTTACTTTATTCTTATTCATCCATTCTGAGAACTTAATTCCACGAATTGGATAGACAGGTGAAATACTCTTAACTTACTTTTACAAATTAAAAAAAAATCAAAAAAAAAATCGATCATTTTAAATGATTAAAAACGATACAGATAAACTACGATTTAAAATTCCTTCATTTGTAATTGTCTATCGGTTTTTGGGAAAAAAATCGAAAGTTGCATTAAGCAACATCAAACTTTGTTTTTTTCATTACTACTTAATAAACAAACAGTTTTTATCTTCTCCACGAAGGAGTTTTGTGTTTGTTTTTTACCACATGGTGTCGTTAGCATCAAATAATTGGCTGATTATAATCAAATCAATGGTAACGGCGGCATACTTTGATAGCGGAATGCCATTCATTAGGTAATTCGATCAAGTGATGATTAAGCAGAAATTTAAAAAAGTAAATAAAAAGAAGGGAAAAATGAAACTAGCTCATTATAATAATTATTTCCTCCACTTGTTCTCCGGTAAAGCCTCGAGCCATGGAAACTGACTGCTCGAGATGATTTGTAAGGACCTGGCTATATTTTGCTCGTAGCTTTTCGAGATTTTTCTCATGATATTAGAGATATTTCTTGCGGTAATTAATGAGTAGACGGTGGGGTTTTGAGTTACGCGTCATGTCGACTTGGCAAAGAGTAGTTAAAGGAATGTTTTATGTGTTTGGTTCTAATGCCTTTTCTTCTTAAGTGCGGCTTTCTTCGAAGGACTTGACTTGTGGGGTTTCCAAGAAAGTTGCATGCAATCAACAGAAGAGAGTTAATAGTTTGAAATGGTCAAGTCAAGTGAATAATTGGGCTAAAATGGATGTTGAGATGTTTTTTCTGTGATGAATTGAGAAATGAAAGGTCAAAGTTTGAAGCGGAGCGAAAGTCTTTGGTGATGATTCGTTGAGATTTTGTGATGCTATGTTTGTTGGTGTTTATAGTTTATTACTAGATGGGGAAATTACTTGGTTTGGAAGAAGTGAATTGAAGACTTGGCCCAGGGGCAAGGATGAGGAGGTAGAGTTGGATTTGTGTCTTCATAAATCTGAAGGTCTTGTTGAATGGTTCTTGTTAGACGTGAACTGGTTGTTCCAGAGGGTATTAGTGATTGTAGTAAATTGACTTTTATTGATTTGAATTGTAATAAAAGATATAATAAATTCTATAAAATATTGTGAGAGTTAAAAATAAATATTTAATGTTGAATT
This sequence comes from Geophilus truncorum, assembly GCA_034695745.1. Taxonomy (NCBI): domain Eukaryota; kingdom Metazoa; phylum Arthropoda; class Chilopoda; order Geophilomorpha; family Geophilidae; genus Geophilus; species Geophilus truncorum. The sequence continues at coordinate 32,870 of JAQFZP010000096.1, read as the reverse complement.
GTAATACAGTCGAACCTCGATGCAGCGTCATGTTTCGGACCGGCTAAAAAATGACGCTATATCGGGTCTGCCCCCAGGGGAAGGGGGGGGGGGAGAAAATTACGCTAGAACGGGGTTTACGCTACATCAGAGTTCGTTATATTGGGTTTGACTGTATAGTTAAGAGTTGCATGTAGTTAACTAGTTTTCGAATGGGTATGGGAACTTTAGTTGATCTAACTAAAATTTAGAAAACCTAAACGCAAAATACATTTAATTTATACGTTATGCGTGTTACGTTTTACATTTTTCACAAGAGCTCTATTAAAGACTTCGTGGAAACTTAAGCAAAAATCGACTTTATATTCATAACTTGCAAAATTTATTGCATCTTATAATTATATAACTGTTGTGTAACAACTGTGACAATGTGAAATCAAGCATTATTGTACCCAGACCTTGAGTGTTGTCCATATCTGCAGAGTACTGCATTGAACACCAGGTGGCAGAGCAACAGCAAAACACACTATCGTTGCTCTATTAACACACGTGGCAAAACGAAATTTGATTTTTCACACGGGTCATCTCGTGCCTTGCAATTTCTATTCTTGTAATTGGACATTAATAATATAATTTGAGGCTTTTAAAAAAGTCCCTCTTTAACTGGATATAAATGAGGAAGTATTCAAAGGGGTAGAAGAGCTCGGGGATGCTAAATTATAATTTAGCATTGAAAGTGATTGATTTCACTCACAGCATTTACTGCCTTCATTAGTACACATCTGGGAGGAGAAAGGAGAAAAGTAACCACTACTGATGAACGAGCATCAAAGGGTTAAACGGGACTATCTATCACGGCTATCCTGGGACTTCCAAAGCATTAATCCACAAATATGCTCCCATTTATCTCAATCTTAAGCTCGCTTATACACTTAGACGGCAACTCGACTTAAGACTCGAAAACACAGCCAAAACTTGTTAGGCATAAAGTGGAATTACCAACTTCCGGTTGATGCGAAGCTTTAATTTTTATTCAATTTCAATTGCAGAGTAAGAAAATGACATTAGGGAGCAATGTTATGCTAAGTTTTGCAGATATAAGCAAATTTTTTGGTAAAATAATAAAATAATTTGGGATATAATACAAGACAATCAGATGTAAAAAATGGTCTTTTGATTCAAATTGTTTTTGTTGAATATTTTTGAGTTATGACTTTAAAAGTGAAAAATTGTCTCACTTTACCTCATTTTCACACATGGGACTAAAAAATTCTCAAATCTTTGCTGATGTTATTTATGAGTAATTTGAATTACCCAAAATTCCAATTCGTCGTTGGGAAGTAAACATTACACTTTTCGAGCATCTGAAAGCGAGGCACGAGGTGTGTAACCCTTTTACCCGCATAAAATGCGGTTTATCAACCGCGATGCTGGGTGATCCCTCGACATGGTCGTCATGACGACCGACTGTCCTCGGTGCAGATGCGATTAGCGCTGACATGCGAGCAGGACGAGGATTTTTAAATGAATGACGTCGAGATTTGCTCGGTGATTGAGATCCCCCGCTCCGCTCTTTTGAGCCATCAGCTCGTGCTCTGGAAATTGCCACGGCGCCACCGACAGCGTCCCGCCGTAATTGGTGTGAATCATGGCTTTCAAATTGGCGTGACAGCGAGTTGAATTGTCATCGTGACATGCGTCTTGTAAACCGAACCCCCCGATCGCGACCGATCGAAAAAGCCGCGCGTCACGTTGCAATGCGCCGAGGAAAGGAACAGCAAAAGTTGCGCCGATTTATTTATGGTGCCTCGAAAAGGAAGAAGTGTAAATGGGAAATTACTCATGAGAGCTGGGGTCAAGTGGGCTGCTGGGGACGGGGGTAACGACCTGTGATGGGATTGAATTTTTTGGTTAAAAATGAAATGAGTGGAAGAATTTGGATGAAAATATTTGAGATTTTTGGGTAAAAATGGTGAAATTTGGATGTTTTAAGAGGGAAAAATGACTGAAATTAAAGTTTGATGTTGAATTAGCTGAAATTAGGAGCTAATGGGGCTTTACTGTAATTATTGGTTTCAAATACACTCTAAAATAGCCATTTCATGTTTATTGGAAGTTTAGCTTGAAAAATGTCAGGTTACATTAAATTTTAATTAACATCTAGTTTTGATTGACTCTTTAGCTGGTATTTACTCAATTCAAAATGGCTGATTTTAAAGAAATAATAAATTTTCATAATTATTTTTTTAAATTAAGAAAGTTAAAATATAATATAAAACTTTGGTGTATTAATAGTAACTTTTATTTTTTATTCAAATATAAGTATACGTTTTGGTAGTTTTGCTAAGGGGTATTTTAAGAGGTAAAATTACTGAAATTAAAGTTTGATATTGAATTACCTGAAATTAGGAGCTAATGGGGCTTTACTGATGCAGTTATTGGTTTCAAATACTTTAAAATAGCTATTACATTGGCACTTTTAGCTTGAAAAATGTCAAATTTTATCAAATTTTAATTAACATCTAATTCTGTTTGACTCCTAATCTTAATACAGTATAGTAGTTACTCAATTCAAAATGACTGATTAAAAAGAAAACAATAAACATAAAAAAAATTATTAACAATTTACACTAAAACATAAAAATAAGCTTAAACTTAGCACTGAAAAGTAAAAATTCCAAAAATGTGTCACTTCACCGTCAACCTCAACTTGCAAACCCAAGTGATTGCATTACAATGCCAATATTTATTCAAATCACCGCATATTAAATAAACCCGTTTCAGCATTTCGCAATGTCAATTTTTCACGCCTCTCGATCATCACCTGACACTCCCTCAACCCCCCCCCCCTCCTCCTTCTTCACCCCCAACGCACAAAAATCCATTTCCGTGTAACCCGCACCTTAAGTCTTTCTAATGCAAATTGCCATTAAAATACAAAATCCTTTTCCTCATCATTATTTTATATATTTTTTTGTCATTTCCCGTGATGCAACTTCCCTGGACTGGACCGTCTTCTTTGTTCTTTCTTTTACAACATCCTTCTACAGACCTCACCTATATTTCGAGAAGGAAAATAATACGAGAGGGGGTCGGTGGGTTGGTTGTACTTTACACCTTTTAAAGCAATGTCCTTGTCACATTTTTTGATGTCCTGTCAAGCGATCACAAAGACCCCGTTTGGAATGATTTACTCCGAGTCGTTAAGGGTATGGAGTTGTCATTTCCTTTATGTCCTTCGTCCTCATAGGGTTATATCCACTTAAGGTGATTAAAGCAATGATGAATTGATGATGTTATCAGAGTAGGTTAATATTTAAATAAAAAATTTTGAAGTTTAAGAATTAATTTTTTTTCTGTTAAGGGGTGGAGGTGGGGAACGATTGGGGGTGTTGGGCGAGTTGGGATTATTTTTAAAGTTGAAGTTTGGATTTTTGAATTGGAAAAGTAAATTTATGAAATTTAGAAGTGGATTTAAAATTAAGTTGGTGAAGTGACGATGGGGTTTAAAGAAAATGAAAAAATTTTTTTTTTTTTTTTTTGGGTTTGGAAAAAAAATGCCAAATTTATAAAATCAAAGAATTACCCTATGTCAGTGAAATGTTGAAAATTACTAGAAATTTTTTTAAACAAGGTTACTTTTTTGATGTAAAAAATTGAAATTATTCAAAATATTACAATATTTCTCGCACAAAAATAAAAACAAAAATGAACAATTATTAAGCAATGATATCACATTCCAACGCATCATCGTCCAAACACCTAACAAAACATGACAAGAAAATAAGCATTAATTTTTTTTTTTTTGTATAAAAAGGATTAAACGATTTCAGGGTCCCTGAACTGGAAAAACACGAATAATAAAAATGTATTTCACAAATCAAAGGTGTAGGTGACCATTTAGGAATGCAGAATCGAGGCTTGTAATTTGTCTTATTTTGCCAGAAAAAAACGTAAAACACGAAATTTGACACGATATTTTTCATTATTTGTGATTTATGTACGAGGTGTGTATAAAGGGTTAAGGAATGCGGCGAAAAGTGAGAATATAATGGTGTTTTTAAAGTGAAGTTGAAGTTGTTTGATGAGACGAAATTGATGGGTCCTTCATTACAATCAAGGTGGATAATTAAGAAAAGGGGTTGGGATTTTCTAATCCAGGCCCTTAATTCTCAGCCGTATAGTGGTAGTGGTAGTCTTGATTCGAAGCGAATAACCCTTTTAGACCCATCACGGTGTAATCTCCACTTTGCCGTCGCATCATCTTCACTTTTAATCCCTCGTTGCACGTTGCACTGCACGTGACCTTAAAGGAATTTGAAGCAAATACACACAGTGCTCGTTTACATAAATGCACTCATTAATACGGTACTCTACAAGTTTGCAACTACTGTTACAAACTATTAAAGCCATGTCGTAATTTAATAAGGAAATGGTTTATCAGTTGTGAAGCAGAGTTTAGTACAAATTCGAATGTTTGGTTCGATTTCTTGGTTAAAACGAATGGTTTTAGAAATTTGGAGTTTAGAATTTTTTTTAAATTTTATTTTGGGATTTGAAAAGTCATTTTATTGTTTTTATACATCTTTGGAATCATAAAATAAAATTGTAATTTTAAATTTGCGAATTTTTAAATTTTGTACTGTTCATTAAACGTGCATTGGAAGCTTTTGACACTACGTTGCACTAAGCCTAACTCTTTGTTATTGCATACCTAAATTTAGTTTAAACATTGATGAAATTGATGAAAATGTGTGTTATTTCGTGTTTAAAGATTGAAAAGTGAGTTTAAGAGGAGCAGCGGACTCGGTCGCATCGCATCGCAGTTGTCCCGGCTAATTATTGCTGACCACATGATCCAATCTGAGATGAGGTTCCATCCTCTCCTCGTGGCCCCTGGACACCTGCGATGGAGGAATAATCACCTCTCGCAACAGTTGATCTGACAACCTTCCACCTGGCCCTGTGAACCGACTGCGGCTTCTGATAAAAGGGGCCCCGAGTGGACTCGGCCGACCTGTGCTCTAACCTGTGCGCGTGCACCCTTCTCCCCCGTACAACCTCTCACGGGGTTGTACCCTTGGCAATTAGCCTTTCACACGGCCTCAACATTCGCTCTCTTTGATCGAGACTAGCGATAAATAATAATCGGTTGCACATGATTGCAATTCAAATGTTCGCTCTCTTCTACGCCGAGACCATTTTAATCGGCTTCGGAACTCTCGATTATTCCCGAAATAAAATTTGCCACGAAAATATTTTTCAAGTGGGGTCAAGAAGACAATTTTTGAGATTAAGGGACCTTTATAGAGTAAAAGGGAAAATAAATAGGGGAAAACTATTTTTTCAAAAATATTTTTTTTTTTTTTTTACTTTTTAAATTTTATTTCCTGAAAAATAATGGAAAAAATTGGGATTAAGGGGTTTTTTGGGAGAGTATGGATATTTTTATGGGGGAGGATAAAAAATAAAATATTTAAAAAAAATTTAAAGAGTTTTTATTACTTTTGCTCTTACTGGGGATATTTTTTATATTTTAATTTATTTACTTTAATTATTTTTAATTACAACTTTTTTTGTTTTAATTTTACTGTCAGATGGCTGATTGAAAGTAGAGGAAAAAAGAAAGAACAAAATGAAAGTGCACATGTAAAAAGGGCGACTGTTTCTCATTGATATGCGCAGACTGATTTTTCGCGCTGATTATTTGGCAAATGGAATTAATTGCGAGTGTGAAGTCGGGCAAAAGCTTGTCCTCCCTTTTTCCACATCTCCGACATTCACAATTGCCAAAAGACAATATTGAAAAATTGTGCCAGCCCAATTTGCATGTGATTTGCACTTTATTGCTCTTCTTCCCTGCCAGACACAATGCGGCGCAAGCGCAAATCAAAATTACGCTGCCCGTTCTCACCGCCGCACAACTCGTAGGTGAAACTGAAAAACGTCGTTTCACTGCAACGCAGCACTTAACCCTCGCGACTCGCCGTTGCAAAAAAACGCGATAAATTTCCATCTCGAGACTCAACTTTATTCTTTGTCTTCCACTTTGAGTGGGGTAAAAGCAGGGGTGAGGGAAAAGTGACCCTGTGGCGTTCTACCTGCTTGCTTATTGGCTCCCGTGGTCTGATTAAAGTTGCCGTTGCCATGGCGATCTCCATGGAAACTGTTATCAACACACTAACCCCGGTGGCCCCGCACCGAGGCTGGGTTCTGGTTGGAAGTGTCTTTTGGGGGAGGACACACTTAGTTACTAACACGAGCGAGTGGTGGCGCTCACCTTGCTTGACCCCGTGCCTCAGAAACGAGATTAAAAGGGAAGGCATGAGGATGAGGGACGGGGTTGTGTGGGGATGGAGGTGCCTGTGAACGCGTGCCACTCTTGGGACTCGAGCAACGGTGGCGGCGCTGTTGATTACACCTGAGCTAAATAAAAGCGTCTTGGAAAGTTTTGGATTTTTTTTGTTGTTTTTGTTGAGAGTGAAGTTTGAGACGGGTTAAAGTTGGGAGTTTGAGTTTGTATTTGTTTTGATTTGTATTTGTGGCGATTTGGAGCGGTCTGAAATGCTACTTTCGGTTTTTTATCGAACTCAAATTTTACTGGCTAGCAGCCCAAAAGGTGTAGTTGGAACCCTGAATATTTGAAGTTTTCAATTGAACCGGAAGTTGGTTTTTAAACCGCTCTAAATTGTAACTTTTAATGATTTTGATTTTTGCTGTTTCATTTTGAAGTTTTGATTGATCTGAAGGGACACTTTTGAGTGAATTGGACGTTTCAAATTTTGGGTTTGAGTTCTTTCATAACATATCTTTGACTACCTGAATCTGTAATTCCAGTCGTGAGTTAAACCGGAAGTTTTATTTTACTAAGTAAACGAGAAAGCCGTCGTTTTTCAGCGCTTTAAAAAACAACTTCTGGTTTGATGAGGAAATCTATACTTTAATGAAATGTAGTCTACTACTTATAGTATATATTTTAAAAAATTAGATTTTTTAACTTAACCGGAAGTTTTATTTTAGTCTGCTCCAAATTACCTATTCGATAAACGTGAAAATTATTATTTTGGGGCGCTGAGAAAGGCAACTTCCGGTTTGATGAGAATGTCTGAACTTCAAGAACACGTAGTCCACTACTTATAGTACATGGTAGAAAATTTCGGACTTCCTAACCAAACCGGAAGTGTCATTTTTAGTCGCTCCAAATAAAAACAAATGCTAGTCTAGGTGGTGAGAAAACTTGTTGAAAAGACTCGAATCCAATCACGCCGAGAATTGTCGCGACTACGGCGACGACTCGAGCTGGTGATTGAAACAGGTGTTGCAGCTCGGCGATGGCTGCCAACAAGCTGTCACGTGCAATCGGACGCGCAACGAGCGTCTCCAAGTGATCGCGACTGGCATTTTAATTGGCTCGTGATCCAGGCCGCTTTGAGGAACCGGGAACGAGGTTCGCGCCTCGAAGTGGGAGTGCGAGGGTGTGGGGGAGGAGGTAGGAGGTGGAGAGAAGGGCAGAAGACGTTCGAACACAATCGGATTTCTTGATTCATCTTGTCAGTGATTAAAGATGATAGCGTGTGGGGTTTTTAGTACGGGCACACGCCGTCGGGGGATTTGGTGGCGCTGCAGGGGGTTTATGGATGAGTGGTGTCGCGTGCCGTGTAACGTGTTAAAGAAACAGGGGGCGCGCGGGGTCCCCTCGGGATTCTCCCGTTTCCGCTCGGAAAGTTGCGAGCAGCGCCATCTAGAGAGCAAATTGAATGGGATTGAATGGCAGCAGTCGGCAGCAAAGAGTTCATCTTCTTCACACTTGCATTAGCAGCCCACCCCCGCATTTTGTTTTCAAATTGGCTCATAAACAAGCCTCTCATTTAAAATTCTAATCTGCCTTTCTCACATTTTAAATTCCAAGACAACTTTAAAATTCAAATGAAGTCCATTTGAAACCGCACAATTCTTTTCTCCCCTCACCCCCTTCGCTCACTCTGCCTAATAAAATGTTTTTTTATTGGGGAGGAAGTGACGTACGAGGTGCGCGCCGAGGCGTCTGACCTCTTCCTCGCTTTTCACGTTTTCCCTTCGTGGTTAATATTGATAAAGTATCTGATTTTAAAGGTGCTTTTAGATTTAATTTTTTAATTTTTTGTTTTTTCCTGATGTTGATGTGAGGCATTTTCGAGAGGGGTGCAATTTTACTTTGGGTTTGGTGAGAATGATGGGAATTAAGGGACTTGATGTTTAGGTCGTGAGGTTGAGGTCTGGAAGGTTTTGTGATTTTTGCTTGACCGGAAGTGCTATTTCAGCCCGCTCGAAGTCGGTAGATAACGCGTTTGGTGTTGAAAGATTGTTAATGGTAACGAGTTTGATGGGGTTAAAATAAAACTTCCGGTTTAATGATAAGTTTAGAATTTTAGGGAGACAAGGTAATGGAGGTAATGTTGACTCTAGAAAATGGCAACTTTTTAGATTGATCGGAAGTTATTTTTATGCCTGCTCTTAATGGCAAGTTCGGTCGTTTGGTGTTAAAACTCACGATTCGGAGCGGGCAGAAATGACACTTCTGGTTTGAATTTTGATCTGAATTTTTAGAGACACGTTGCCACAGAGGGCTACTACAAGTCATGTGAAAATCTAGTTTTTAAGAAAACTGGAAGTAGATTTTTAGCCCGCTCCGAATTACATTTTCCACCATAGGCAACCAAGTGTTTCAATATGAAATCGCATTTTAGGGCACTTTCGGTTTGATTAAAGATTTAAAAATTCATTATTTAATACCTCGACATACCCAAAACAAGCCTCTAAAATTTCAAGCCTTCAACCCAACCGGAAGTAGCTCGTAAACCATTTTGAAATTGCACTCTAAGTCACAATTTAAACATTGAAAACAGAATAAAAGTGTAGTTTTTGAGTCGGAGCGCCGTTTGCATTTCTATTAAGTCGTGTCGAAAGAGTTAAGGTCCTTGAGGAGTCGATTAGTTTGATCAATGAAGCGTTAAACACAAAGGCCGGAGAAAACGACTGCGGCTTTTAAATGAAACGTCTTTGTTTGAATTTAACTCGCAGCTTCAGGAAATGAGATAATAGTTTGAAGTGTTGAATTTGAAATATTTATCACCAGATGTCCCTTCATCAAGAAAATGAATCGTTTCCCACTTTTATGTACATTTATTACGTCTCAAAAACGAACAACACAACAACAACAAGAAGGGAAAAAATGACAAAAACACATTGATACATAAAATATCCCTATGTGTGGGTGTGTAAATGGAGTAAGTTTATCTCCTCTTTTATATGCGAGAGAATAGAAGGCGCAATGGACGCCGAAAGGGACGATCCCGCATTTTTGCGGCCATCACTCATGGCCGGGTGCGTAATTCTATTCAGATTACGCATCCCTCCGTCCAGTCGCGGAACCCTCGCAGTATTTTACGATGGACATTAATATCCCACACCCCTTTGTGTCTGTGGGGGATAAAAATAGATATATCCATTTTTCTCGCCTTTTGCAGCGAAAATGAAGAGATTTTTTTTGGGGGTGGTGCGAAAAACGGCCGCTAGGTGCTGTGGTTTGATTTGGTATTCTAATTGGAGCCTCTTTGCATTTGACCCGTTCATTCCCCTCTTTAGGGAAATTTAATTTTTTTCAAACCCCCTCTGGTATTAGAATTGCAATTGTGGGTGATGGGGTAAACCACACTTTATACCCCCCTCTCGGTGTTGGAGTGAGTGGGGTGCTCAAGGGATGAATCAGACACTCGAATTTGCTACGCATTTCATCACCAGAGGCGCTGTCATTAGCGTTGATTTAATGGTATTTTGGCGCGTGTGAAACTTGTTACGTCATTTTTTCGCTTTTGCTAATTTCGGGCTTAATGTCGTTATGGGTGCTATCGAAGTTGGAGAAAGTGTCGAAGAGGTCCTCTGTGACCTTGGTTTAAAATTACGACCCCGGGCAGTGCTGGAGGAACTTGTTTTGTTGATTTTCTGATGGTTTTGAACGAATTTCACACGATTTTTAGTCGCTTTTTGTTGAATTGCTCTCAGTTTTAGATCAATTTTGACCGATAACCAACGAATTTGACTGATTTCGTATCGATTTTTATCATTTTATGACTGCTTTCGTTCAAATTTGATCGATTTTTATCGAACTTTACTCATTTTTAATCGATTTTTATTAATGAATAACAAATCTTCATTTTTTTATCGATTATTAGCAGTATTTATTAATTTTACCTGTCATATCATTGCCAATTACTCGTAATCGATTAAATATCGATACAACTCAACAAATTTTGTTAAAATCGAGGACAAAAATGTCAAATATCGATTTAAAAAAAAATAGTAAAAATTTTCATTTCTTTTATTTTAATTGGTAAAGTGACGTCATTCCCTTCACTTTCAATTTCTTCACATTTCTCCTCGAAACCGGAAATTGGGACTTAAGTCTTAATGTCGGGGATTTGTTCGACTTTTAATTCGCACGTCTGTGTTAATGGAAAGAAATTGATAGAACGAGATGCTTTTCTTCACGCGTTTACACAGGTTTCCTTTTCTGATTTATTTGCGAGTGGCACTTGTCTTCTCAGTTTCCATTAAAAGAGAAGGGAAAAGGATGAAGAGAGAGGATGGGGAGTCGGGAGGAGATTCGTTCTCCGTCTGTCTTATTCGTGATAAATAACGGATGATCGGCAAACTGGAAACTGCGAGCCGCGTTTTCAGCCTCGATTTCGCCGCTCACCTTTGCTGAGTGGGAAATGATGTCGCATATTGCGTCTTAATTTCCGACGCCACTCAATGCCCTCAACCAACGCCAACCACACTTCAACCTCGTTTGCTCCTATTAAAAATGCCAAAGCGCATGCGTCAAATTCGCCATTTAATTGAAATCTCGTTCACACGAGAAAAGATGTTTTAAAAAAAATAGTTTTATGTTTTGTCATGTGCTTTGCCCTCTAGTGGTAAAATTGGGAATTTTAAGCAATTTATTATTGATTGGATTTAGTTAACTGCAAAAAGTAAGTTTTTGAAATTTTGGTGAATTTTTATTATTTTTTAAATATTTTTGCTTTTAGTAGTTTCAACAGTAGATGGCGAAATGTTTTAATTTAACATTGAAGTCAAATTTAAGTGTAAACGATGCTCTGAATCTATTTCTGCTTGCAGAATTACTCTATCGTCAATCATTTTCAAGATATTCACCAATATCAACAACTTCAACTACTTTTACTGTTAAATTTCAACACCAGACGGCAAAATATTGCAACAAAACAAGACATAATTCTAGGTGTAAAAACACATCCCGAATCGATTCCCGCCCTCAAAATCACTTTAACTCCAACTCATTTCAAAATATCAGCAAAAAAACAATTGAAAAAACTTTTAAACGCTAAATTCAACCACCAGACGGCACAACACTTGAGGAAAACATCACCACTTCCCAATCTTACAAACTCATTATTCCATGTCGAAGACAATTTTTCTGACCGACCACGTGACGAATGCTCGGACGTGACGTGGTCTTGTGCGGCGCAACTGCCAGCGAGTGATTTATGGGCGTTTGCAATTCACTCAGGAGCGAGAGAAAGGGAGACGCGCGCGTCCTTTGTTCTCGTCCATTATGAAACGCGTTGGCAGACGCTGCTCCTAATGATCGGCGGAGTCTGCCAGAGCCGCACACTCCACTCCACTCGCCTTTATTACTATTATCAGTCGGCGCGCGTTTCATTTGCGAATCTTTGCGTTTGCCACTGGTCCAGAAGAGTTCCTCGAGGCCCCGCCAGGGGTCAAGGGTCGGCGTTGACGCGTCCGAAGAAGCGATTTTGCGTGCGGATAAGTGAAAACGCCAACTTTTCGCCTGACAGCCGGTGATGAATGAGTGCGAGCGCCGTGTTGACCAAATATGGCCGCCGTTTCCGTATACGACGCACAGGGTTGATGGGATTTCGTTGTAAAGAGGGCAGGAGAGATGGCGATCTGGGGACTGATGGGGTGGGGTGGCGTGGACGAGCCACCATTTTTATTTTATCGCGTGGGGTTTGAGATTGAAAGGGGGAAGGGAAAGGGATTGTGGGTTGCATGACAAAAGATCAAAGTGATAAAAATAGTGAAAGGCAAAGAGACTTTTTTTTTGTTGTTTGATTCTGTTTTGGGTGTGGCGTTGTAGGTGAGATTTGAAGTTTGCTACCTCCTGGGGTCCACGACTGATGATTATTTTACTTTGTGGCCCCTGGGTCGAAAGATCATTAGGTGGGATGTTGTTGAGGTTGTGGGTGAAAAAAAGTTTGGCAGTGATGGATAGAGATTAGTAATGGTAGTTTGTGTTTTTGTGTGCATGGGTTAAGATTTTGTTGACTTTATCATTTACATGTTGCATGGTGGAATAAGTTGAGTTAAATGTTTGGTTTTTGGTTTTGAATTTTTCAGAAAATTAATTGTTGTGGTTGTTTTTTAGTTGGGATTTTATGTGTACTTCTGGTGAACACTAGGTGTGAAATTTTTTTTTTTGGGAATGGTTGCTATTTTGGCCACTAAGTGTGGAAAATTTAAGTGATGTTTATTCTGGACAGTTCGAGAATCTTGTCGACGAGTCAAAAAAAATCTCTAAAAAAAATCCCTAACATTTATTACAAATCTTTACAAATCTTCGCAAATTTCATAAATCTCGTCGACGCCATTTGAGTTCGACTTGCCACGTAACACTCGCTTTTTTTGAACGCGACTTGTGAATCGATGGGATTCAAATGGAATTCAATGGGAATTAAAACCACTAATGAAAGGCTTAAAGCTACAATGGTTTCGAAAATATTTTGGAAAAATAATTCATAAGTAATTGGCTTTTCTCAGTGGTTGCAATCATGGCCACTAGGTGTAAAATGTAGATTTTAAAATGTCTGCCAAATTATTTGCAAAGAAAAAAAAATTTACCTTATTGGAAACACTAAAATCGTTACAAAAATGACCACCAGGTGCCATTTATTTATTACACCTATGTAATTCTTTAATAAAATTTCAAAAATAAAATTATTCTGACTTTCGGACTATTCCTCCATATTTAAAAAAAAATATTTCGATATTTATCATAATTTATTACATCAAAAAAAAATTTTATATTTTTAATTTTAAATTTTTTTGTTGTTTAATTTCTCCCTGTAATTCCATCCCCCGCAGTTCGCACAGATTGCTCTATCAGTCGGGGGTATTTTTCTATTCAACTCGCTGCTGAGTCTCATCATTTTTCTGGATCAGGAATTAACTGTCTTGTAAACAGCGACCAGATCTGCTTCGCTCTCCTCTCCTCTCCTTTCCTTTCCTCTCCCATCCCATGCCACCATCCCGCGTTCGCCGGTTCCCCGAACGGACCCCCCTCCTATGGACCGCTTCGATTTGTCAGTGGCTGTCACAAAAGAAACCACGCACAGAGCTTTTTGATTGAATTTCATTATTTTCTTCTTTCTTCCCTTTTCTCTCACTCTTTTCTCGACCAAACTCAACGTCTTTTTATTTTTCTTTTCTTTTCCCGCACACACGACTCGCAACGCATCATTTGTTCGCTGAAAAGCCACTTTTGACAGCGACACAAACCTCCCCTACCCCTTTCAACACTCTTCTCCGTATTATCCACTGTCAACGCATAGACAGGAGCGTTTTTGGGTTTTTTTATTTTATTTTATTTTAATTTTTTTTGAGTGTTTTGGGTTTGGTTTCGAGGTTTGGCAAGTTACAAATGGTGGGTTTGTGAAGAAAGTGGGATAAGTGGGGTAAAAAGGGTTGAAATGTGGGTTTGGTGTGAATAGTTGTTTGGCGTTTTACCACCAGTCGATGAAAGTAGAAATGATTTTTTTGCCTTTTAAGGGATTTAATTTAAAGTTTTGTAAAAATAATGTTGGGGGATTTTTAAAAAAATTTTGATTTTTTTGAAAATTTTAAAACCTTTGTAAAAAAAAAAATTAATGGGAAAAAAATCTAAAAATTAAAAAAAAAAATTGAAAATTTTTAAAAATTACTATAAATATCTATAGATTTCTTTAAATCTATCTAAATCTCATTAATTTTTATATTTTATTTTAAATAAATAAAATTTTTAAAAAATAATATATATTTCTTGATCCACCCCAGGATACCCGGAACTTCTCTGCTCGACACCTCCACTCCCAATGCCAAACCCCAAAAACCTCTTGTTCCACAATTTTATTTTCGGGTTAATATCGAGTGATTAAAATGACAGGAAATATCATAAACGGGGGTAGTGGTGGGTGAAAAGGGGGTGTCTGGAAGCGCGCGTTGCTTTTATTTGCATTAGGAAAACAGAGAAAAGGTTTTAAAATGATTAGGCGAGGGTTCGGCGACGAGCCGCATCTCTCATCTCTCTCGGGCTCACGTCGATTCCCGTCGGTTCCCGGAGACTCCCACACACCGACCGGCGCACGCGGCGCGCTCCATCCGCGCTTTGAGTGGCACGGTGAGTTTCTTGCATTAGCTTCTTAGTCCCGCCCACTCCCTTGACCCCCGGCTCGTGCGAGGGGCTGTGATTGGCCAAGCGTTTGTCACAACCATCTTGAAGAGGGAGCAAAGAGCAGCCGCATAACTCGACACGCTCCACCCCCTCGAAACTCTCCCTCGCAGCCCCCGTCAAGGTGGGAAATGAATATTTGCACTCAACCCCCACATCCCCAATACCCCCACATGGAGAAAAGCAAATCCGGGATAATAACGTAGCCTATATTTGAAGTCGGAAATCGATGTTTGTTCATTTCATATAATAAATCGATAATTCACAACCAGAGGGGGTAGTGGTGGGCAGAAAGGGTTTTGTCAGGTGTGACGAGGAATTTTTGTCTGTTAGAAACGTGCTCATTATTTCCGTCAAACAAACCACCCGTGGTTGAATTACACACCCCCATTACCCCTACCCCACCCCTATACCCCTTCATTCAAAATTTTTTTTTTCAATTTTTTTATTTTTCAATTTTTTTTTTTTTTTTTTTTTTTTTACATACTCGAACTCCCCCTCATCCCCCACTTTTTGTCTCGTATCCCCTTTATTATGAATGAGGCGATGATAATGAATTGCACGGATAATGGCTGGAATTGCCAGGTGCAAGGAACGCGAGTTGACAGGTGTAGTTGGGCGTTTTGATTTCGCAATTGAAATTGACAGTTGGATTGATGCTTTTATTACAAATGCACATGCATTTCTTTTTTTCCTGGTTGGGGGTATGTAGCGGGGAGGTGGGGGTGGGGGTGGGGAGGGAGAATAAAAAAAATTTTGTTTTCTTTTTTACAATTTTTTTTTCAATTTTATTTTTTATTTTTTTATTTTTTTTATTTTCAGGCACCGATGAAGTCGAGATGTTTAATTTTCCCTTCAGATGGTGTGTCGTGATAGCAATGAGGGGAATTTGAGTCTCAAACGAGGCGTTTGCAAATTATTCGACGGCTGCTGCGTCCTGTTGTCATGGCAACGAGGTAGGAGCAAATGTTTCGTCATTTTTCTTTTTTTTTTTTTTTCTTTCTTCTTCTTTTCTTTTTTAATTTCTTTTTAGAGTACAAAAAAATTTAAAAATTGTGGAAAGTTGGTTTTTACCCCCATGTTGCGGTATTGATGATTGTTTGGGAGGGGGGTAGAAATTTTTATTTTTTGAAATTTTTTAAAATAGCGAAAATTTATGAAAAGTTGTTTAAAGTTGTTTAACTTCTATGTAGGGGTATTGGTGTGTATAGGGGTAGGGGTTTATAATTTTTTAAAATTTTTAAATGTCATTTTCTTTAAAAAAAATGGTTAAAAATGTTGAAAAGTTGCGTTTACCCTCACACAGGGTATTCTAATTGTAGGGGGTGTGGGTCGGGGGGGGGGGTTAAAACTCGAATCAAGGTGTAAATCTTGTAAATGGGGGGGTCAGAGTTGATCTTTTGTCTGGCGGGCAGTAAATTGTAATTGATTGCTCTAGATGGCTTCGAGTCGATTCTGTCAGAGCTATCAGTGACCTCTGGTGTGACCGACTGACCCAACGGCCAGTTTCCTATCCCCACCCCCACACACTCCCCCACTCCCGATATCCACTCCCGTATTGAACTGTGCGTTTGATTTTTCATTTTTTGCCACTAGGAGTCGTGTTGTTGGAGGGGAGAAATGGAAAAATCTCAATTTCGGACATCACTGACCAGTGGTGGGGGGTGTGGGGAGAGAGTTGTTGGGACATTTCTATATTTTTCCCCCTTGATGGTGTCTTGTATCTGACACGGAGCAATTTACGACAGAGTTTTTGCTTGAAAAGTGGAATTTTGGGAGAGAAAAAAAGTGCGGAGCTATCTTTTACGATTACAGACGCGGGACGAGTGACCAGGGGTCAGTGTGGTGCCAGATTTAAGACTGCAATCACGGCGTGCAGGGAGGCGAGGCGCGGGTGGTGCCGAGGCCGGGTTGACGGGACGGGTGGCGGGCGGCGGTGAGTGAGCGACACGAGGCCGCGAGGGGGTTGGTCGTAAATTGCGTGGTTTTGTGTGGCGGCCATCGATTTTGGAAGGAGGCTTCAAATTATCGGGCTGATTTCTTGGGCTCCCCCGAGGTTGGTCCGCTGTCGTTTATATCGCTAATGAATCACTCAAATAACTCCCTGTTTGAGATGAGGGATGTTGGTGGTGAATCTGGTGATGGTGATGGGGAGTTTGCAAGTTTTCTGGTTTTCAGAAGGTTTATGGTTTTGGTTTGTGGTTTTGGTGGTGGGTGAACAAATGCGGGATGGATGGTTATACCTAAATTTTAGTTTTTTATTTGAATTTTTACAATTCGTACTTTTCAGTAGTAGAAAAGCCTTCATAACTTAAAAAATTCTACAAAAATTAAAAAAAAATTTATTTTAGCATACCAGAAAATCCTAAAATTTATAATTTTTCACTTTTCAGTATTAAAAACACTTTCATAACTTAAAAATTCTTAAAAATTTAAAAGTTTTTAGTGATAAAAAAATCCAAAAAAATTTTAAATTATATACTGTATACGTCAGAAAAACCTAAAAATTTGTTGTTGTTTTTTTTTTACTTTAAACATTTATAAATTTCACTTTTTAAGTTAAAAAAATCTCCAAAACTAAAAAAAAAAAAAATCCAAACTTTACATCCACTCTCACCACACTCACTTATTATTTATCGACCCCCCCAAAAAGAATACAATTACCCCGAAAAAATCCACCTTGAAGTGCCTTCAATCCACACGCATAACGATATAATTTTACAACACACACACATCTAAAGAAAGGGGGAAAGGAAAGGCAGGATTTTATAGCAAGAAGTGATTTCCCCCACAGGAGAAAAAATGGCTTGTAAGATTTTGTTGTCCTAAAGGGATTGCATAGAAACCCCACCACCTCCTCACCCTTCTTTTCCACCCCACCCCCACCCATCCCCGGCGGTGTAAAAGGGGAGTTTCATGCATAGGCAAATAAAATGGCAGTTGGAAGCTCTTCATCACCATTCCCATGGATATTGGACTCGATATACATTGGCGCGAAAAGTGTTGTTATTCTCGACCACCAGGGGAATTCGTGTCGTTTTTTATTCGCTGATAAACTCGCCGGGTGTGTTATACATGGACGGGCGGGCGAAACGTTTTTGCAGCAGATATTTTATGTTTTATAGTTACATTTTAATACGTGCACGCGGCACACAAGGGTGAAAGATGGGGTTGAGATGCGCATCTGACGCGTTCAACGTCGCTATTCATGTGTCGGCGAAGGGGTGGGGGAGGGGGAGGGGGAAAAGGGTAAAATTTTTTTTTTATTTTTTTTTTTTTAGTTTTGATTTTGAATAAATAAAAAATGGCGATTTTTTTATTTTTTTTGGGGTGGTGGTGATGGGGGATGGATGGTGTGGGGGTGTGGGGGGAGGGGTTTGGTGATTCTATTGTGGTGGCTCGTCGCGATGGGTAATGTGATTTCTGTTTATCGCCGTGGCCACCGCCCGGGCTGTGAATCAGCCTCCGAGAATGGATTAGATTTATCAACTCAGATTGCTCCCTCATCCTCATCCTCCTTTCTTTTCCTCTTTTTTTTTTTTTTTTGGGTTGGTGTATGTGTGTGTGGGAGTGTATGTGTTCGTCCCCCTCATTTCTCACTTCGCACATGCGCACGAGTGGAGATTTGGTGTTGATGATGGCTCGATGGACTAATGCAGCAGAAATTCCAGATTTTTTTTGTTTTTTTATTTTTTGAGAGATTTTTTTATTTTTGAAAATTTTGTTTGTTTGGTTTTTTTTTTTTTTTTTTTTTGAGTTTGTTTGCAGTTGGTGAGTGAAAAATAAAATTGTAATTTTAAGCTTAATTTAGCAATTAGCAATTTTGCTGTAGAAATCTTCCATTGAAATGCCTTGTAATGGCAAAATTTTCGGCTTTGTTTTATAATTTTAGATTAAATGTAAGTTTTAAAATGTGAAAAAAAAATAATAGTGGATTCAATATTTTGGTTTATGAAGTTTTTATGTTTTTTGAAAATATACAAATTTAAACAAAGATTTTTAAAAAATCACAAAAATTTCAAAAAACAAAATAGTGAATGCCACAAATGTAATTTACCATTTTGATTTCGTATTTCAGTTACGGTCAGTTGCACTAATCAAAGTTGAAGTTAACTATTAAATTTTAACTTTCGTTGTTCAAACTGAGCACTTGAAATCAAAATTAGGCCTAAAACCAGCAAAAACTGCAACAACTCAACTTCCTCTCCAATTTTTATTTTATATCACTCGAATACCTCCCTTTATGATACAAAGGTTGCACGTCGCCCCCTCGCGGTATAATACGATTACCGTATGGAATGTCATTTGTAGCCATGATGGTGTCAACCGCAGTTGCCATTCATGACACGAGGGGGAGAGCGCAAAAGTTGGGGAGAAAAGAGGAGAGGAGAGAGGTGGCCCTTTGACGCCATATGCCGTCATCACGCGGTTACCCGTACAAACAAAACTCGGTTTCCCCCTTTCGCACCCCTACATCACCCCCACATCCAAACCCTCCCACATCCCATCGTTTGAAACACAAGTCGCAGAATCATCAAAACGGAAACGAGACGCACATTAAACGCAAAAAGTGTAAACTTCAGCAGGTAACGCGAGCGAAAATGATCCATTTTGGCGAACCACGAGTTCCCGGCGCTGTGGAACGCGCCCCGCGGGTGCGGGTGTCAGTATTGATTGGCACCCAGAAATACAGGAAGGAGGCCAATATCTGTGGGTGGCGAAAAGGAGTCGCCGAGAGACGAGAGATGCGTGCGGGGCCAACGAAAACGACTACACTTACGCCATTACTCCATTTCCGCTTCCGGTGGCGATAAATCGCTGATTTAACCCTTTGCTGCGCCGAGTCGTAATTGATGGGTCTTTGAAGAAGTGGGATAGGGGTGGGGGTCTTGGATTCGGTGCTGTGCGATGCAATTGACGTGTGATGAATTTATTTGTGGTTTATTTTTTATGGGGGTTGGGGGTTTTTGAGTGATGGGTGTGATGTTTTATTGGGTTTGTGGGAATTTCTAAAGTGACATTGTTTATTTGGTTTATTGTTGAAGTGATTTGGGTTTTTTTTAAACTATGAGAGAGGTATTGTTTCATAGTAAAGGTAAATGACTAACTTTCAAACAATAGGTTGTTGTGTAACAATGGGGTTTTATTATATGTTAAATGAAACAAAGTTAAAGTTTTACCACGCAGTAAAAGCTGTTTGCAATAAGCATTTTAACAATATCAAAGTAAAGTCTTATCAACAATAGGTTAAAATACTGTAGAAATATTAGTGTTTATATCCAAACCATGTTTTTTTTTTTTTTTAATGCCTGATTTTAAATTTACGGATCTCGAAAGTTGACGGCACTTGTTGCAATATTGAAACATTCTTAGTTAACAAACGCTCCGCATCACTTGAGTTGATACCCAACTAGTGTTTTAGGTTTAATAAAAACATGAATAATTAAGACCAATATTAGGATAGTGCAAATGCAACGTGTTTTTAATAACTCTTACCGCGATGAGAAATTCAAAATTGATCCGAATGACATCGCAGCAAAAAGCGTCAATTATTCAAATCGAAACCGAGGATTTAGTTAGGGAAAATGTCAAACGCCAGAGCGCGCTGAATTAATAATAAGTGGGAAATATGCAAGAAATAATTATCTATTAGCGCAATTTGCATGTGTCAGCTGCGAAATTCGCAGATATTTCGCACGTAATTTATTCAAGTTGTAATTGTAAGGTATTTTTTGGCGTTTGGACGTGTGAAAAATGAAAGGCGCCGACTTGTGGCGTAGTCGAGAGTTAAATTTAGTGTTTGCTCGGCTGTAAGGCCAAACAGCCAACCCCATCTCTCCCAAGTTGTTTGTAATGGCAATTTATCGCCTCAACTCATTCCCCGACAAACTTATGGAGTTGTGAAACGGCGCCAACTACCCTTGTAATCATCTATCACCGTTCCCACAAGAATTTGTTACTCGCATTTTATTGTCTTTGGACTTTACATGCACAAACAAAACTCTTTTAACCCGCAAGACTAACTAAACAAAATTAAAATTGATGTCCTTTACTTGTTTAAGCTTTAAAGGCGAGATATTGGTTCGTGTTTGAAGTGGGAAATTTAACTTATTTAACTGACAGTGAGTCAATTTTTTAAAATGGATTTTTTTGGGGGTTATTTGAACATATATAATTTTTTTTTTTTGAATATATTTTTTAATTTTTTTTACTATGGTCAATTTTGGCTAAGGCCAGTTATGACTGCAGCCAATGTTTTGTTTGGAAAAATTTGATTTTTAAAATTTAAGTTTGGAATTTGCTCAAATGTTTGTGATATTTTTAATGTTTAGTTTTTGGCCATAACCAAAACGTTTTTTACTAAATAAAAATAATTTTCAAAAAAATTAACAGTTACATATGACACTTTACTTACACACTTTATTGTTTGCATAGGGCTATTTCTACTTTTCTCTTATTTTGACTATAGCCAAATGTTCAATATTTAATCTTAATTATAATTACTGCTTACTTACTCGTATTCAACCATCAATGTCTATAATTTGTTGCAGAATGACCCATTATCTCAATCACACACAAACTAATCTATTTTGGCCATGGCCAAATTTCTATTTTTAACAACTACAGTACTTTCTAATTAAAAAAGTAAACTACCAAAATCATCAATTTTGATATCCAAAACTGACCAATTTTCCCTATAACAGTACAACCACTCAAAATAATTTTTTGACCATGGCCAAAATTTATTATTACATACCTACTCCTTTAATCTTAAAAAAAAATAAACCTGATTAATAAATTCAACTTCAAAAACTTTTTAAAAAAATTGAAACATGTTTTAAAAGTTGTTTGGCAGCCATTTTGCTGGTGGACTTAATCTTTATTTATTTGACAGGAAGGCAGTCACAACATTGTGAAATATTTTCCACCAAAAGTATGATTCATGAAGTTAGCCAAAAGGAGAAAGAGAAAATCCACTTAGGTGTACTCTGATAGAGAAATCGGACCAATTTTTTTCTTTCTTTTACGGGCGCCATTGATAACTCGACCAATTTCTTGATAACTGCTAGTGATTCTTCAATTTATTTCCCCGCCCTCGGAATAATTTCACTAGGGGGAGGGAAAATAAAGAAAAGTGATGAATTTTCCGATTGAACGCGGTCATTTGTTTTTCTTATTGCAAATGAATTATGGGAAAAACGGGTTTTTAGGTTTGCAGGGAAGTTGTGACTTGTGACCGGTATTGCGCAAATCGATAAAATGTGTGTCTCTGTGTGGAAAATTAATGATTGGTGAATTTTATAAATAAATACATGTGTTTTGGTTAATTTATTTAGTGGTTGTGATGTTGGTTACAGAGATGTGGCGTGAGGGTTTTGAAAAAAAAATTGAAAATGGGGCTTTTGGGTAAGGAAGTGATGAGAAATAGTGAAACACTTTCAGATAAAAGAAATTTGTTTATGAGTAAAATTTCAGTTTTTTAAATATTGTTATTTATTTTTATTTTTTTAATTTAAATTTGACCACTGGTCAATTTGAAAAATAGCGATGTATTTTAGATTAGAATATTTGAAAAAATTTGACAAATTCAAAATTAATTATTTAAAGATTTGATCAAGTTTGAACAGTTTTGACAAAATTGACCAATTTCAAAAAAATAATCATTTGAAATTTGAATAGTTAACCAATTTTGACCAATTTTAAAAAAACAAATCAAGACAAATTTTTCGAAGTTTGATCATTTGATCAATGTTGACTAATTTCAAATTTAAATATTTGACCCATTTTTACCAAACAATTCCACATCTTAAAAAAAAAAAAACCACTGGCCACTAAACACACCACAACAAACAAATCTTAAAATCTCACTCTCACTCCATCTGTGTGAAAGTGGAAACAAAAGCAATTAAGCGGTGGAGAAGTGCGAAATAGATGCGGGCGGGTGCCGGGAGTGGGAAGGGGGGCGCAGTCGTCGTTGTCGTCGTCGCGGGGACTCGGAAGAGGGCACTTTGTGTCAATTTAGTGCAGTTCTCTTTCTCTTTTTACCATTGTGAGTTTGTGACTATGTGCGTTATCGAAACTAATGAGAAAAGTATTTGATTAATGCCCATGTCAGAACCCGCGAGCCGCTCGCGTAATTTAGCTCCACACTTTTCTGTGTGATGAAAGCGCCTTATAGCGGCAGGAAAAAAAAATAAAAGAAAAAAATTGGCGGGGCATTAGCGGTCACCCCCGCACTATCAGGATTTAGTGGCGTTGGAGTGAAAAATGGCCGCGGACCCCATCTTTTTGTTTTCTCGCCAGTCGATAATTGATCTCCCTTCGCGAGTCCTTTTGTTTTGAGATGTTGGGAGATATTTTGGGTTGTGGGGGTGGGGGTGGGGGTGAAGGGAAAATGGCGGCTGGTGGATAGTGATTTGGGTTTTTATGATTTTATCGCATTGTTTCATCGGAAACTCGCCTTCCAGATGTCACTTTGTAATCTGATTTCGGGGGTCTGTTTGCCATGCATCAGTCATGGACCCGGGTGTGTAAAAATGATTAGGCACAGAGCGATGCAATTTCGGGTTTACACATTCATAAAACAATGTCGATAACGATGTTGCAAAGTGAGGAGAGTGCAGTGGTGGGTCTGGACTTCTTGCAGGGGGGGGTGTGGGGCGACGCGTTGTGGTGGAAATGTGAAGTAAAGTCGTGGTTGTGGGCACTTGAGTTGTTGGTTAATTCGATTTTGTGGATATGAGATTTAGGATAGTGATAGTTTGGGTGGAAATAAGTGAGTTTGATGTTTTAAATGGTTAGTAAATTGATGGCAACCATTTTTCTTTTTTTTTTTTTAAGTTTGGAGTAATTTTGTTTTGTGAAACATGTTTTTGGTTTATGAAATTTATTTACCTATAGGTGAAATTTTAAATTTTACTACTAAAAAAAAGTGTGAAATTCTATTATAAACAACCAAAACGACTGCAAAAAACTCAAAAATCACTTTTTTAGTCAAATATTTACATCAAAAAAATTGAAATGTAACAAATTTTCTAACATTTCAATTACAAAAATTTGCATTAAAAGTTATTATTTATATACTATCTGCTTATTAACATTTCTGAAAGGTAAAAATAACCGTATCTGGATTCAAACTGCTCGGGTCGCTATGACGAGTGCAAACTAATGGAATATGAAAAGAAGAATCCCACGCGTTTCACTTTTATCTTGATTTAAAGTGGCTTATACTTTGCGTAATGTTTTCATTCCAAAGGGCGCACCCTTCAATTCACATCCTGTCGTGACGTCACGAGGTCACCGCCGGTCATGCCCTTTGATTCGAGTCTACGACCGAGGCACTGACCCTGACTCCAGACGCTGCTGCCCTCGTGCGCATGCAACGTGAGGTCTAACAAGTCGGCGTCATCATCATTTCTCCTCGTTTTCTATTGTTTTTTCGCTTTCTGTATTTTTTTTTGCTTGACATTGGTGAAGGGGTTTGATTTGAAGTGTCAATCAAGCGTTTGGGGTTGTCTCGGGGTAATGTGCATTGTGCGCATGATGCCAGTTTTGTTGGGTAAGGGGTTTAGTGTTTTTTGATGAAAGGGGTGGGTTGAGGTCGACGAAGGGGTTGGAAGGGGAAAGAAATTGTATAAAGTGGTTTCTTTGGTAAATTTTAGGATTAGAAATGTGGGATGGGTGGAAAAGGAAAAGTTGCATATTTGCCCAAAAAATTGTTTTGAGAATTTGGGTTTTGGTAAGAAATTTTGAATTAATTTTTGTATTTTATATTTTTTTTTAATTTTTGCAACTAAAAATTGATAAGTTTGTCGAATTACAGAAAATTCTACATTAAAAATATTGTAGTTTATGTAAAATTTTAAAAAAAATTGAAAAAATTTTTGATAAATTTTAGAAAATTTGGAGTTTTGATTTTTGGCAATTTGAAATCAATTTTTACAGTTATACAAAAAAAATTGCAAATTGTCATTTTTTCCATTTTATTCTTTAAAATAAAATTTACGTTAAATTTTTAACTTTTTCAAATTTTAGCAGCAAAAAATTCATAATCTCATTAAACGACCCAAAATTCCACACGAACATTTAATAATTTTTATTATATTGAAAAAAAAATTGAAAAAATTCCATCAATTTGTTTTTAACTACAAATTCACAAGTCTCTAAATTCCACAAATTTCTTCAACCTTTCCACAATCAATTTTTTCTCATCACTTTGCTCACCAAATATACCAAAAGTCCTCCAAAACTAGACTTTTGAATTTAAGTTTACAACCATTTAAACCAGAAACCAGCTCCGAATTCGTGTGTGGCATACCCCGATCCTCTACGCAATCTAAACAAACAAATAAATAAATCTAGGTGAGTTAATTTGTTAGCGCTTTGTTTTAATAATTGCAAACGTTCGTCTGAGTTACGACGACAGGTATCAAGAGTACATCAAACTCAGTTGTAAATCTGTCGTCCATAAACGCCACAAATAAATAAAAATAAATAGAAATAAATAAAAATGAAAATTTTCAACGTCACTAAATCTCTCCCCCGCGCCCACAACAACATTTTCCAGGGTTTGCGGGGGGGGGGTGGTGGGGGTGCAGGAGCGAGGGCAGTGCCATCGGTGCCACTGTTCCCTTCATTATTTGCTTGATACCAACTTTTGTCATGGAAATGTCAGTCGCCATCGGGCATTCATATGGAAATGGACGAATTAGGGGCGACACAATAGAACGCTGATGAAGAATCAATGCAAATGCAACCTCTCCCCACTCCCTCCCCCACAACCTCGTGCCATCCACTAGAAATAGAAATGTGGTCTGGAGGGAGGGAGAGGGGTGTTGGGGTGGGGAAGTGGTGAAGGACATGGTGTTACGTCATTTGGGCCTTTTGGTTGGGTTTTAAATTTAAAGGAGTTGGGACTTGGGGGAGGTGTAGGGAGTGTAAAGAGATATTTTTGAGTTTAGGAGGTGAGGTGAAGGGATATGGGGAGAGGGAAAAGGGTGGTGATGATAAAATGCGGGATTCAATTGGGTGGTTCAAAAATTGAGATTTTTTTCATTTCCGGTTGTGTGGGTGTGGGAAGTGGAGGAAATTTCAATGGTACTCGATAAATATACCCCTTCCTATTTTTTAGTTTTGATTTTTTTTTTTAGGGGGTGGTGGGTGAAATTGGGGAATTTATGAAATATTTGGAAATTTTGTTTTGTTTTGATTTTTTTGGAAATTGGTTTCAGTTTTAGACTTTTTTAAATTTACTTGAACTTGTTTTTGCACTTAATTTTATTTTTATACAAAATTTGTAAATTTTTTAATTTTTATTGAATTTAAACATAATTGAGTGGGTAAGAGATAAAATTTGGAAATTTGGTGACATTTTTGAAAATTTTATTTATTTATTTTTAGAAATTGGACATTCTTTTGAAATTTTGTAACTTTTTTTTTTTTTTACAAATTTATCAATTTTTAAAAACTTAATTTTAGACCAAAAACACATTTTTGTTTTGGGTAAAGACATCTATTGAGTATAGACATCAGGGAAATTAAGTTTAAAAAAATATATTTTTTTAGATTTTTTGAAATTTTATAAATTTTTACTTACAAAATTTCACAAAATTTTCAATTTTTTATCACCACTCAATCTGTTTATTTTTTCCAAATCCCCAATTCCCATCGAATTTTTTGAATGCAATTAATTATGAAAACGCGCGTGCAGCGTTGGGAAACGGCTCGACGACCAGGTGGGGACTTGCAAGACCTCTTTGCCCTTCCTTCCAGGTGTGCCCCACCCCCGCCCACCAACACGGCGGCACCTCGAACGGGTTTATGGGCTCTGGGTATTGTTCTCGACAAATGCTGTCCCGTCCGTATCCGCCCCCGCACGGCCTCGCAGCGGGTATTCGGGCGGGTGGCGACTCTAGCCACACACTCGTGTCATTTTTATTCCCGGGTAATTGATAAGATCGAGGAAACAGTATTAAAAAAAAAAAGCTGCCAGGTGAGGATTTTTGTGGCTTGACAGGTAAATCTCATTGAGCAGGTAAAAATGAATGTAATAAGCGCGTAATGGCGCGGCACAAAGGGTGTAAAGCTCCATAAAATAAAATGGAATTGAAGCCAGACCAACAGGAAAAATTCCCTATAACAGACAGGATGTACAAGATGCTTAGATAATTCAATGGATAAAAACTGATAAAGGGGTTTGTTTTAATGGCAAATATTATTCAATGATTTTTGAATAAATTTATAATTTTTGTTATGAAAAGTGGAAATTTGGATTTCTTTTTTGGGGGTAAAATTTTATGGAGTAGGGTAAATAGATTATTAAAATAAAGTTGAAGATTTTAATTTTTATAAGGGTAAATTAAAAAAAATTGTTTCAATTTTTAAAGTTTTTATAAATAAAATTTATGATATTTAATCTTTTAGGGGTAAATTTTTTTTATAAAAAATTAAAAATGGGGCATTTTTAATGGGGGTATTTTGATTTTCTATAACTAGTTAACTTTAATGGGGTAAAGGTTAAATAATTTTTTTGGGGGTTTATCTTCAAATATTTTTTTATAATTCAACTTATTTAATTTTTTTATACTAAAAAAACATAAAGGCTTATATTTGAGGGTAGGGGTTTTGTGGGTGTATAGATACATCTATAGATCCTTTAAAAAAATTATCATGACTTTGATCTTTTTTTATGGGTTGGGTGGGAATGAAAGGGATAAAAAGAAAAGTAGGGGTTGGAGTTACACATCCCATCAAAGGGTTGAAATGAAAAGAGCAATTGGCAGTGAAATATACGATGGTTGAGTTTGAGTTTACAAGGTCAAATTTCCCATAGATTTTCAAGATTTATATTATATACTGTTACTGTATATTTGAATATCTGGTGTCTGTACAGTATATAGGGGATAGGGGATGGTGTTGGGGGTGAAATTAAAGGGAGAGGTGATTGAGTGGAAAAGTGGGATTGGGATGAGTTGTCCAGAATTGAAGTCTTGTGTGCTGTGAAGAGGAAAAGGGACAAAGGAATTCCTCTTTTGTCATGTTTGGCTGTGGCGTTTGGCGATATGAGGCTCAGCTGGCGAACTAAGGATTAGAACGCCGCGTTCTGAAGCTCGGGAGACGCGCTCAGGCCGTGTTATCAGCTACTTGGAAGTTCTCTCTCTCTCTCTCTCTTTGGATTTCCTTTTACTTAATTTGTAGTGTGATGTGTGCAAAAAGTGTCTTTTTATATTCAAAATGCAAAAATAGAAATATTTTTTTTATTTGCTTTTTTTTAATACAGGGTTTGATGCTTTGATTCTAGTGGTTGGGATGTTGTAAAGTTTGTGGAAATGGACGAGGTATAGTGCAAAGTAGTGATGGATTTTTGTAGTTTTATTTTTTTTATTGTTGTTTTATATGGGGTTTTATAGTAAAGTTTTTTTTTGTTTTTATTGTGAAGGTGTTAATGGTGAAGAATTTAACAGTGAGTGGGTGTCTTATTATTGAAATACATTGTTAAATGCAACAATGGATGAGTAAATGTAATAATACATGCAACAATTAGAAAAAAGAAATTGAACATTGTTGCATTTTAACAACAATTGTAAATTGTTACTTTTAATACAGTATTTAGCGATAAACAAATGAATTGTTAATTAAAAATAATGAGTAAATTAAGCAAAAAATATAACATTAGGAAAAAACAATTGTTACATTACATTAACATTGTTGCCAAAATGCAACAATGATGATATAAATTTTTAGTTTGAAAGAATGAGTAAATTAACAATGAGAAAAAATAATGAGTAAATTTATCACTAAATATAACAATGATAAAAAAAAAAATTCATCATTGTCGCATGTCACAAACAATAATAAATCATGATGACGTTTGATATCAATAGTATAAACGGTGAGAAAATATAAAGTGTTTCCGTTCCATGCAAGTCGAGAGTATTTGTGGATAAAGAATAAACAGAAACACATAAAAAGCGTGATTTACGCATTTGTGAAAGTCAGGTGTTGGAATGCACGGCTTTGCAGGCTTGGAAAAGTGTCCCGCCTCAATTTCCCACAGTTAAGAAGAGATGCATTTCGGCATTGTGCCTTGAAAATATGGGGTGAAGAAGCGGGA
Source organism: Geophilus truncorum (assembly GCA_034695745.1). Lineage (NCBI taxonomy): Eukaryota > Metazoa > Arthropoda > Chilopoda > Geophilomorpha > Geophilidae > Geophilus > Geophilus truncorum. Next base: position 4,272 of record JAQFZP010000096.1, on the reverse strand, counting down.
ATCTAAAAACTCAATGTTGGTATTTGTGCTCTCCCCCTTCCAGGGAGAGAGAGAGGAGAGAGCAGCGAGTTACCTGGTCGGATAGAACCCAATCCCCGGGTCGTTAGCCAAGCGCATTCACCCTCCCCTTCCACGGCTCTTGCGGTCGCGACGTTACAATACACAACAATGGGCCTCATTTCTCGTTGCGTGGATGAGGGAGACAACCTTGGGCCGCGGACCAAAGGTCTGTTTCCCTTCCCCGAACCCCCTTTCCAACCCATTCTCCACCCCGACCTGCACCCGGGGTCGCATCGGAACAGGTGACGCGAACCTCTTAAATTGAATCGTAACCCGTAAATTCAATTTTAACGTTAAGTATAGGTTTTATGGTGTGTGGTGTTTGAGTACGGTAATTTTTTAATTTTTACAATGATTTTAACGGAAACTGCTATTAGGGTATTTTGTATGGGATTTAGGGTTAATTTGGTGGGTTTAAAAGGTAATTTTTAATTTTTACGGTAAATTTTAAGGATAAAATTTGTTTTTATCGTAAATCTTTAATGAAAATTTGATTTTATCATATATTTTAACGGAAAATTATGTTTGTCTCCGAAATTTTTAATGTAAAATTTAGTTTATAACGTAAATTTTAACGGAAAACGTTATTTTTACGGTATTTTACAACGAAAATGCATGGTTTTTAACTGTAAATGTTATTTTTGTCATAAATTGTAAGGGAAGATGGGTTTAGGGATATTTTACGGAATGTTGAGAATTTGTTGAAAATTTCGTTGCAGCGTAACAAAACAAAAATGTTACCGAGAAGGGGTTCTAAGAGAGGGGGATAAGGTCTGAAAATAAGCTCACACTGGCTGACAAGTGGTCCTAAATTAGCCCCACGGTAGGGGCCACTGGTTCAACACACAAAAGGTGCAAAAGGGGAGGTGAGGGGATGTTTGGATGTGAGGTGAGGTGAGGGGAAGGGCTGAACCTCGCTACTCTTTGCATGTTTCATTTTCATCTTTCTTTTCTCCCTTTTCTTTGAGAATAAATAAGAAGAGGGAAGAGGAGGGAGTTTGGGAATTTTCGCAAGGTGCACAGATTATTACGTAAGTCGGCAGTCGCAGAAAGTGGGTTTTGGGGTCACGGGATGGATTCGGGAGGGAAAGTGGAGGAGAAGTTTGTTTTTGAGAAGTTTTGGAGTATTTTGACAACTTCGTTACAAATTGTGACATAATTCGTATAGAAAACACTTTTTTTTGTTGTTTTTAATATATAAAATTGACACGTTGATAACGATTTAGAATAGTGCTTTCGTTGATATTTACTAATTTTTACAATTTTGTGTTTATATTTTTACGTTTTGCGTTTAGTTTTCGTCTCATTTCGTAAATCTCAACATTTTTATGAAACTTTCGTATAAATTTATCATTTATTGCACATTCGGTTAATAATAACAGTGATAAATGTCATTTTCAGAGTTGAAAGTTCGTAACTACTTACAGGTATAGCAATATTTCGTTTTTTGGGTCACGAAAAGTTGTGGGAGGGGGTGGCGCTGTTGGGTTGAATTAAAACTGGGGTTTATCAGAGTGTTAATTAAAATTAATTTAGTGCAAAGGTGTGATTAATGTAAGGGAGAGTGAGCGGCAAGGTGAAAAATGGTAATCTAATTTATGCGGTGCTGCTTGGTGCGCGTAAAGTCGACACCGCCACGTGTGAATTACTTCATCTCGAGTTGATCATTTTAAAAGAATTTTATGTAAAACAGGGATATGAAATAGATGGAAAACGGTGGTTGGTTGTGCGAAACTTCTTTTTTTTTTTTTTTTTTTTTTACTTTCTCTCTCTCCGTTATGTGTAAGCGTCTGGTGGGAATTGAGTTTGAGCATCCTACTACACTAGATTTGCCGTCTCTTTCTTAAAAGCTTCTGTCAGCTAAAAAGATTGATCGCTTGCTAACATTTATATAAAGTCCCGTAACGCTCAAAGTTGAAAAAATATTTAAATTTTTTTTAAAGGAAAAATATTTGTGAAACTTGATTAACAGTCGCCATATTTTTTTATTGTTTGTCATTTTTTTGGTAAATGGATGTTGTTGACTGTTAACATGGTGTGGAAGTTGTTTATATACGTAATTTGATGCTCTGAATCGATTTCTGGTGGTAAAATTGAGCTAACGTTAACGATTTTTATGATATGAGTGAAAAATAACGTTAAATTCATTGAAATTGATCGCTTTTTCAGTTTATCTCGAAAACCGTTGATTGTATTGTAGTTTCATGACCGGAAATGAATTTGGGGCATTTTCCTTACCCCTTTACTTATAATTTCAGACATTTGCAATGAGTTTTTCGAGATTTAAGAGCAAAATATCGAATTGTTTTATCAGATTACATTTTGATTTTATCTCTTAAAATTTTTATGAAATTTTTTTAAAAGATTAGAAAATTGTTTCTAGGTGTGATTTACGATTCTAAAATCAGTTTCGGTGTCAAAATAAACTTAAAGTTACCGGTTTTTAAAATATAGGCAAAATACAATACAAGAACACATCTTTTTACCTTAAAATTTACACTTATTTCAAAAACCGTTACACCTAATTCAATTCAAACACCGAAAATCGACTGAAAACCTCAAATTCCATCTGTAAACAACTTTACAACCCTAAAGATAGCAAAATCGAACTTTAACTCCCCGATTTCGTGGTCAGAAGACATTATACCTGTCCGCAATGCACATAAACAACACAGCGACACCGTGAGTCAACGAGTCGCACTTGACCTCTCTCGGCAAGAGATTTGCCATAAATAAAGCAGAAAACATTAACAGTTGTACTTGTACACACACGTTTATAGCTGTTCACTTGGCACAAAACATTGATCAAAGCGGGGAATTTCACAACAAACGCAAACAATTAGAAGCCGGGGGATAAATAGCGACGCCTTAATGGATCCGGGCGCAGTGGAGTGACCCTCGGGACCACCTTGATCCATTTTTGCCTCGACACTTTGCAGCTAAATGAAGACAAATATCTTCTCTGCTCTCCGTCACTATGGCGACAGCAGATGCGAGTTTGCGGCGCCGGATTCCGGCACTCCGCACTCCCCAGCAGCTAATGTGTGAATTGAATTTCAAAGTAACGACTTGTAACCGCAACACGAACGACTTTCGGAACTCGCTCGTACGAAATTAGAAATCTTTTACGACACCATAAAAATGCTCCATGACGGTCCCGAGGTACGGGCCGCCAGGGGGAACGCGCCCGCCGGCCAAGACGCATGAAAGTCTAATTCCTGACCATCCCTGACCCCTTTTCCTTCGTAGAACCATTGGGACGCGGCAATTTTTTTATTTTTTTTTTTTATAAATATAAAATGGGGTCTGCGAAGAGTGAGTGCATCAAAGTGTCGAGGCCGGGTAGGCGGGATCGATGTTGCAGGTGCGTGATGAAGCGTGTCTCTCTCCACCTACCTGTCTGTCCCGGTAGCCAATGGCGTGGAGACGCGGAGCTGTTTTTGTTTTATTGTCCTATCCTCTTATTAGTCATGGCTGACTCCGTTGCTCTCTTTTCCATTATTTATCACCGGCACCGGCGTTTTGTGCCACACGTAAATGCTGACCCCGAATGGCGTGACGCCGGCTTCTCCCCCAACGACTTTCGCCGCGAAAATCGCGTGTCGGACTTGGGACCCACCACCATTTTTTTTTTTTTTTTTTAATATGACATTATTTTAATAGATATATACTTCTAGAAATTGTAATAGTGAACATCACGCGATTTTTTTTTTTTTTTTTTTGTAGGTGGGTGGGTGGGTGCGGGGGTGGGGGTATGGATGGGGTGAGAGGGTGTATTTTTACGATGATGTTTTGCACGATTCTCACTTGATTAATGTTTTCTCCCGTATTTTTTTACGTATTTTTGAAATAAAACACGAATTTGTGATAAAAAAATCTGATTTTTTTTTTCGAGCTTTTGCTGTGCAGTGAAGTTCAAGGCGGAGCTTTTGCGATTTTTGCCACTAGGTATGAGAGGACTAAAATGCGATAACGTTTGAAAAGCTATAAAATTTATTATTTTTCGCCGCGTGATTTTGCCCGCTAGTCTCGTGTTGCCATGGCGATTAACGAGGTGTCCCCATAGACCCGTTTCCAATGGCAACTGCCCGATGGATACTGTGTGGAATATGGAAACGCGAGAGATGGATTTGCCTTTTCTCGTATCACGTAATAAGATTTTTTTTTTTTTTTTTTTTTTTTTTTGTAAATTTGTATTATACGAATTTTTTT
>JAQFZP010000095.1:0-64612 GCA_034695745.1 Geophilus truncorum | reverse complement strand
AGTAAAACCACCGTCCCTGGCATGCTCATATAGACCCACTCGTGTTCACTTACTCAGCCTCACACAATATTAGACAAAGCCACTTCCAACTCTGGCATCACTGTAAAATAAAATACAAAAAAAAAAAAGATTAAATAAATATAAATTCAAATATTCAAAAATATTAACACAACGTCACGAGAATTAAACACAATTTTTTTCTAACCAGTTGATTTAAAAAAACAAGGTATATAATAATTTTTGAATACATCTACGATAAAGATTATTTTATTTAAAACTCAATTTTAAAGTTTTGGAAATAAAAATAATAAATCTGTCTAAATTTTCACTTGTTATTTTACCTTTTACGTTAATCCACCGCATCCGTGCTAATATCCGTGCAATTCGAGCATGCTACTAACGTGGAATGAGCAACAGCCTAACGAGAACTACAGTGAAATCACCGTCCCTGGCATGCTCATATGACCCACTCGTGTTCACGTACTCAGCCTCACACAATATTAGACAAGGCCCTGGCATCACTGTAAAATAAAAAAATAAAAAAAATAAAAAAAATTATTAATTATTATATTAATATTAATGACAAATTACAGTTACTGTATTTCCACTAGCAAAAATCAGATTTGAGAGAAAATGACTTATTCTGAGAATATTTGTATTCACGTGAAGTAATCCGCTCATTACCAACATGGCCGCCATTTCTTTCTTTTCGCCATTTTCTTCGCCATTTTCTTTCTTTTTACAGTAAATTCACAACAAAATCTCTTCTCGTTTTTTGTTTTGTTTTGCCTTGTTTTTTTTCTCACTCTTTTTAAATTTTACGGTACCGGTATGTCAAAATTAACTTACGTGTTCAAATGCCAGTCATTAAAATTTCAATTGAAAAATGAGCAGCACGTCGTAGCATGGACGTGGCATGGACCGACAATAATCTTCTGACGTAAGAATGAGGAAGTAACATCTTGCGCATGCGCATTAAACACTGCGCTGCGCTCCCTCACACGTGAGTTGGGTACATTGAAAATTGGCGCTACATTTAATTTTAGTATTATTTATAGCGTACATTAAATAAATTTTAAAAACTCTTTTATTTCATTAAAGTTTCCTATTGACAGCCATGGTCGGTGGTGCTCTCTGGTGGCTGTTGGGTCACCTACGCAGACTAACTTATTACATGCTTTAAATGTCCCTTGATCGAAATAATACGAAATTACAATGAAACTACAGTAAAACAAAATAGAACTTTAAAATAAAAGAATCTGAATTTTCTAATAACTTCGACACGATAAATACGGTAATGGAGTAATGATTTTTTTTTTTTTTTTTAAATTTAAGACATTAAATATTTGTAATTGAAAATTGTTGAAAAGAAATTGGAAATTAGACAAAAGTACTGTATTATTCAGCTATTCTATATATTGAGCGAAACATTTTTGTTAAATCAACCATCGACTACAAAAATAATTAATCTTTATCGTTGCCACCTAATTTCTTCCTAAAGTTGGTTAATTTTTCTTGTAAATCGTCCGACTGAGCTCTAAAGCACAAAACTCAAAATCGTTCAAATACTCAGATTGTTCTTCATTTAAAACTCCAGTTTTGGCACATACATCTTCGCCTAAAAAATATAAAAAAAATAATTTAAAAAATTAAGCCATTGAAAACATGAATGTTTTAATAGAAGGCGCCAGTTAAATAAACAGTTATGGGCGAGAAGACTATTGTTTTATTTTATTGTTAAAATGTAAGAATATTAATTTTATTAATTTTAAGAAACGAGTGATCCCGGATTTTTGAAAAAGTGTCTTAAAATGACCAAAAAGATTTTTTTTCAAACCAAAATTGTAAAAATCATATTTTTTATTCAATTTTTCAAAAATCCGGGATCACTCGTTTCTTACGCTAGTTAAAAGGAACGTTTTTAAAAAAAGATCATGAAAATTGGCTCAGTAATTACTGAGAAAAAGTGGAAATACTTTTCCTATTTTTTCCCACTGATTTCTATACTAGATCGCTGCGCCATCTAGTGACCAAAGTTAACGGAAATTCAAGGGTATCCAGCCCCCTTAACACTGGCGCCATCTTTTGGTTCAATCGACCAGTAATTAATGCGACAATCAACTTTTTACGGAGACAACGACGGTGATAAGAATTTGCTATCAAACAAAACATTACACCATAAAACACTTGGCCTTGATATGTTAATTTTATCACTACGAAATAATAACATCAAAAATGATTCCTTGGAAACAAATTAAATATGCATTAACCTCATGTTTATTCATCAAAATCGCATAATAAATATTTTTATTTCATTTCGTGCGTATCAATATTTGTTTTACGAGCACCTTAATTTTAAAGTTAAAATTGTATGCCCAAAGGGAGTCATTTTTTCAAATTTTATAGTCCATAAATTACTTTAATTACCACTATTTAGTGTAGCTTTCTTTCAAATAAAACGAGAGAAAATAAAATACTTAAAAAAAAAAAATAAAAAAAAAATGATGACTTAAGACCTTGTATCGTAGTTCAAAGACCTAAACCCGATGCCGCAAAACCTTTTGGCACGTATTTCACTAGAGACAAGCTAGTGAATAAAACATTTTTAATTAGTCACGATCCTTTAGTTTCTTACATGTAAGTGTGAAACCAAACCGCAAAAAACACACATCAATTAGCAATTTTTATTTTGCGCGTGCAAAAAGTAATCAAATTTCACGCCATAATTTTTTCACAACAAAAAATTAAAACGCAGAGTTTTTTACTACAAAAAAAATCACCTGTGTTTAATTTTTACATGGCGAAAACGGAAATCTCATTGCACTATTTCGAGTAGTCCATTCAATTCAACAAGGATGACCCCACAATGTCGTCATTCGTCTTCATCTTGAAATGATAAGTTGTCTAAAAAACAACATTCTTCTTTTATTTACTTGAGAATTTCGGATAAAAATTCAAATCACAAAACTATAAATCTCATTTCCTAATGCTTTTATTTTTGCTCCGAAAGACTCAGAGCAAAACACGGCTCAATTTATTCGAAAACTGAAAACTTTCCTTTTTATTTCCTCGGTTTTAAGCAGTTTTGTGCGTGCACAACCTCTCTCACAGGTGGAATCGAGTCATAAATCATTGATTGTAAATGGTGGGTGCATAAAGTAAAACGAGATGCTGCTCGAGATGCCACAATCTTCTTACATAGTTGCAAGTCTGTGGCACGCCACGTCATTAAAGTCCAATTTCGAAAATTGAACACTCCATTAAGAGGTGATTGCATTTTCTTTCGAGAGAATGGAGTCACAGCACAGTAAGAACATTCTTCAAATACTGAAACATTATTTTTCTTATTGAGTCGGCAAATTTCACTTTATGTTAAGTTTATTTCGAAAAAAAAACGCAGCTCTGTGAAATAAAACGTAAAAAATTTTTGATTTATGCTTTGTCATAAATTGCCTTCCGCGAGACATATGTGTGAAGTGACTTCTAAATGAGCTTTGCAAATGATACATTTGTCGGTATCAATTCATTAGTGGGTGCTGCAAACTTTTTTCTCTTTAACCAAACTCCAACATCATTAAATTTGAACAAAAAGATTCCTGATATATTTTTTCTTCGCACTCATCGAGAAATAATTATTTTACAAAAGTCAGACAGGGAAGTAAAACACCGAGACTGGCTTAGATTTTCCACTTTTTTTTTTTTTTTTTTTTTTATAGAAATTCAGCAAAAGTCAAAATGTTCTCCTTCCCAATTAAGAGGTAAATATTAATTTTCACTCGTGTTGCATTTTTCAAAAGCAGTTAATCAAAATTAATTAAACAGAAATAATTACTGTTTATCAGTTTGCCAAATCTCATGTCACCAATTTGCAAATGGAATTAAAATCCTAATGTGTGGCACAATGAAAAAAGTCCTGGGAGGTTTGTTTCAATTACTGTGTCGTCCATCCATTGAGTTTGGCTCGAAACACGGGCCAAGCATGAATTGCCTGGCTTTTCAGTATTGACACGGAAATCCACTTTGCCGAGCCGGGACAAGGTGCTTAAAAATAAGTATTCCACCTGTGGACATGTCCACAATCGTAAAATCGTAAAACTTAAAATTATTTTTTCCCCCAATATTTTTCTTAAATTTATTTTTATACGAACAGAATAGGAGTCTTACGAAATTATTTTACACAATTATCAAAAGCAGTTACACAGCTTTAACGTTCTCTTCCACAATGCACCAAACCTCAATGTAAATATCTTTCATTTTGAACGTACCATACCGACGATGAGAAATTTCAGTGCAAAGACATGTGTACAAACATAGTTTACATACCCTACATAAAAAACGCAATTGTAAAATTTAAAATTAAAATTTCTCCTTCAATCAAATGTAGAAATTTAAACGACCAGTAATTCGAGTGTATATAGTGAAGATAAATCAACCGATTTATATTTTTGAATTTTAACATATGGAACGACGCAAAACTTCAGTAAAAAAAAAATCTTGCCTTTTCAAAGTCAAAAAATAAAAAAAAAAATATTTTCGCAAGATCCCTATTAAAACGAGAGGGAAAAAAAAGAGCACGAAGCGAGGACATTTCTTCAATGAAGGTTTGCATGCTTAAACTCAACATCTTGTGCATCGGGCGTCGTGTACTTGAGCAATGTTCGCTCCAATCGATTTCAGTCGCGTAAGATCGATAAGAGACTTCACTCGCGACCCTAGATGCACAAGCATATTATTTCCTCTATACTTACTCGAACAACAACCGTTAGCTACGCAGAAAAACAAGAAGTAAATAATGGGAGTATGAGATAAATGGTAAATGACAAATCAATTGCTATTTTTCTTCGTCTTTTTTTTTTAAAGACGGAATTCGGGATATGTCTCTTCTGCCGGCCTCGGCTTTTCTGCTGAGCACTTTTGTCCGCACGAATGGCCAATTAATTGCATGGGAATGGGAGTGCTTTTTCTTCAAGTCTGCAAATAAAAAAATTATTAATCAAATTTCTTAACTTGAGGTTCGATTTTGATTTCCACTTTATGCTAGACGTCTAATTACAAAAATTGGTTTGAAGATAAAAAAAATTCAAAAAAAAGTAATCGTTATTTCTCCTTTTTAAATTTTTTTCTTTTCATGTCAGTTCCAACAGTTTATCTACCACAAATGACTTTAAAATGTGAAACTTTTACTTTCTGTTTTTATAGGCACGAGTAAAAACATTTCACATGCACTTTTCTTCTTTTTCTTTGTACTGAATTTTTATTAAAACTTTGTTCACTAAGCTTTTACGAGACATGATAAAACAACTCAAAAAGTGCTTAAAATAACTTACTGTAGAAAACTGTTTTGCACAATTATCTCAATATTGATGGTTGTTATTCAATTTCATACGCATTTACTGCAGTACACGAACAAAATAAAACAAAAATTGAGGAAAATAAAAAATTATCCTTATTTAGATATGGTACAAAATTAGTTCCCATCTATCTAAAAATTTCTTTTGCTAAATTAACATTTTTAATCTTGAATCAATCTACTGCATTAAAAAAAAAATAACAACATTCATTCAAAATGTTTCATGTATTTTAATTAAATCTGCACACGATACCAAAAAAATGTTTGGAAAAAAAAAGAATCAGAAACGACCCGCATTTATATATTTACATTTCTTTTGAAAATCTGGAAATGTAATTGCAAATGCGTTTAATTTTTTATTTCTGTTTGTTTATTTTAGTATATTAATTTTTAATGTAATAAAGAAAGTACCGTATACAGTAAGTGGACCACAAAGTCAAATATTATGCAGCAGAAGGAAGTCTATTACACGAAAGTAGATGACCTCAAAATAAAAACAAACAACGTGGACTTAATGTTGTAATAAACAAACCACAATTTGCTAAATAAATGTTAGCTATTAATTTATTTTCAATTTATATTGTAAATATAACTAAAAATTCAATTTTTAGAAAATCACAATAACAAATAATGCGATGATTTTAATCATGTAAATGATTTTTTAAGACATTTTGCTTTAACATGTAATCTTTAAAAATTGAAAATATTATTTCTGTCAAGTTTTTTATTAATGAGCACTGAGATACCATGAATGCAAATATCAACGAGATGTTGAAAAATTTTCAATTCATATTTGCAAGAATATCGTCTCAATTTAATAGTTAATAATGAATTACTTTTTAAAATGTATTTTATTCTATAAAAAATAAATTTGAGAATAGTAATATTAAATATTTTATTTTACATTTTGTGCGGTAGAAAGCACTTATATTACCTCTGCACAGCAGCATGTTTAAGTTAGATATTTCTGATGCACCTCAGTGATTTCATCAACTTCCTTTTTGAATAATGTTCTTCAATTCGCTCTTACAGTCATTTCTGCTTTCCACTGCTTTTCTCATTCATTTTTTTCTAGATGGAATCAAACAAACAAAGAAATAAAAATCAATTTCTAAGCTTTATTGATATTATTTTCTCTGTGAAAAACAATGTTGATAACGTTAGAGTTAAGCAGAAATTTGAATTATTTTAAAGGAGAAAATAATCAATTTTACGCAATTTTATCGACTATAAAAATTTCATTAGAGGACTGTGAAATTGGTGGGAAGGAATTAGTAACAAACTGGAATTATCAATTTTAATGTTTAGGTTAAATCATAAGTTTTAATTAACATTTAAATTAAAAATGAGTGACTTTTACAACTGTTTGCAAATTTAATTTTCATACTGTACTCCAGAAAACCTCTTTTTTAATTTTTTAAAAACAACTTAATTAACACAGAAATGAGGTTTAAGCAAATTTCGCGTACACACAAAATGTAATTTAATAAGTTACAGTATATTTAAAAATTTAAATTTAAAATAAAAAAAAATTAAAAAGCAAATATCAGCATTAATATAATTCTTGTTTTAAATCATCCGCTCGACTCGACATTATCATCTTAAAGAGGAATAGTAATAAAAACAAAAAGGGGAAAAAAGAAAGATAGTACCGGTAGCCGCTTTTCCCCTCGATCCGCTTTTTGTCAGGGAAGATGAGGATTGTTTCAAACACAGTTTGAAACGTGGCTCTCATTTAACTTGGATGACTCATTATCATGCAAATAGCTTAAGGCGAGTGCTACCTAGCCTCTTTTCCTCCTTCAGGTATCATCATTGAGCACGACTCGAAAACCCCATTTGAAACTTTTATTGGCCGCCGGATTTTTTCGTGTAATTGACTTTCTTTCGTCATTCACGTCCATCGCGCCATTGTGTCCAACTTGATCTCTCTTCCGAATAATATAAAAAGAATAAGAAAAAGTAAAAAAAAAAAAAAAAAAAAAGTATAGCAATGAATAAATCTTTACACCGTTTTTTTATGTGATTAAATTACCAATAAAATAAATGATAATTCCATTTTCTAGCTCACTTATCTTTGTATTTATTTGACTTATCGCTGTACATTATTTCTTTTGTAGATCTTTTTATTGCAGCTGTGTAGAATTACAAAGCGTTTTTCTTCTGCGCTTCCGCATTGATCTATAATTTAAAAATTGTTGAAAACTTGCAACCAATAATTCTGCGACAGGAAATCGATAGTTTAGTTGATTGAGACTACCGTATATTGTTTATAGCATGTCTGACAAGTGAGTTTCACAAGTGGTTTTTAAATACACAACAAAATCAGTTTTTTCCCTGCATAGCAAAGCTGTAATGCGGGAAGCCAAACAAATATCGTGTGAAGTGATGTGAATAAATATTATTTGAATTTTAATACAAACATTTTTGATTTTACAAAATAACATTTAGTATCTAATATACAGTAAACAGTCACAATCTTTCTTTTCAGTTTTCCAAATATTGACCACAAAACATTGCAATTAGACGAAGTGCTCTCACTCCTTTTGATGAATTTTATTATTTGTTAGCGTGTAGACTGGAGCCCAAACTTAATTTCTAGTCTAAAAGCTCTTTAATCTTGTTAATCAGCCGAATAAAGCAATTACAGTGATGGTTTTATCGTTTTGAAGTATTAAAAACATCTCTTAACAACTTATAATTGCTGCACAGCATCTCATTGTACTCTTGCGGTCAAGAAAACTGTGTAAGAGCGGAAAAACATCTAAAAGAAACGTTAAATAATAACCTTTGACACGCATTATCTTGTCACAGCGAGGCAAATGAATAGGTGCGAGGTGAAGCCAGTTTAAAAAGCCATAACACTCCTGTGAACGTGAACATATTTCACCGAAGTCGCTCACATCTCGGGAGATGTTCGAAGAAATTGGTGCGGTCAAGAACATCAAGTGGCGGCCTCGTGAGCGAATCGGTCTTTCCGCACCAAATAAATTTACTCCCAAATCGTTTGGTTTATTAATGTGACTTGTCGTGGTTCCCTCGATCCCAACATGACGGTGGTTACTCGGGTTGAGGTAAGTTTAGACACAAAACCATTAGAAATTTATACATATTTCATGCATTCATGAATTTATAAACCTCTGTTTTAAGTATAAGTAATCTAAAGCGTTCAAAATGTTTATAGACATTAATGAAACGTTTCCTAGCACATACTGCAGAATAAATACAGACAGTGTCTTCCGTGGTTTTCAAGTAAAGTGAAGTCATAAATATTGCACACAAAGAACGGATTAAATTTTCTATCTGTCATCTTGAATTAAAACATCTTTAATTCATGTGGGAAATCTGCAGTCAAAAGAAAACAGAAAATGGCTGTCATCGGCATAACCCTGGAATTATGTTAATGAAATGAAATTTTTCCTGTTTCAATGTTTTATGCTGCATGTAACATTACAAAAATATTACAACAGCGTAACAAGAGGTATTCAAATTCAAAAAAAATAAAAGTTTTAGCCGAAGGTTGCTTTAGTTTCTCTTTAATTCACAGAAACTCAATCCATTTCATCAATTTGAGCTTACTTATTAAATCTCACTCCATAATCTTATAATAAACGCATGTTCAGCACTTTCGACGAGCAGAGGAAAAGTAACAACAAAAAAATCAGTCGTAAAACTATTTTATGACCATCGTCTCTCACTGCAAACGCAGACAAACTCATCTTAAACCTTCTCCAAAACTACAACATGAGAAGATGAAGGATAGTCATGTCTTCGAAACAGTACTGAGCGACGACCATTGCGCATCAATGTCGCGTGGCGTTATTTAAAAAGAGTTATGACGAGAATGATTAGTACAAAGGAAGTGATGAACAACACTCACATAACCATTCATTGTGACAAATGAGGCGACGTTGTTGTTGTTGTTCGCATTCCTTTCCCTTTCTCTCTCTCTCTTTCTCTCAATTCTCCCACTGCAAATTGCCATGCAAGAAAAAGAACTCACGTACAAACCAACAAAATTTGCCACGTGTTTTGAATGAACGCTTAAAAGCACTTTTTCCGTGTAGTCCTGACTTTGCGAGTTGGCAAAAAAAAGTGAAAAACTCAAAGCAACACAATAAAAATTGAATTGAATTGTAAGTGCAAATAGAAAAACATAAAATGTGCATTCATTTGAAATTGACATAACTTCAACAATATTTCATCTCCAGCAGCGTGGCATGTCTGAATGCATCCGCATCTGCATCTGTCGCAGTTCTTGGGTCACAAGAAGCCGAACTCGCGTTTCCCGTGAGGTGCCGAGTGGCACGGAGAGGGAAGAAAAGTAATTACATTTTCTTTTTTTTCCCCTCAGTGTCTCTCTCCTGACCGGAAAAGTGGAGAAACAGCTCCCCCATTACGCAGGAAAAAGATGATATCCGAGATCAGTGCATTTAATGGAGAAAGAATAAGGAAAACCAAGTGAGCGCCCATTTAGCTTGCCCCTTAGTACGCCCATAAAATTGGTAGCGCTTCCATGAGCAGCGAGTTTCGCAGAAGTGAGTGATGCGTAAATAACAAAACGCTATATCTTAAAAAGAAAAAAAAAAAAGAAAAAACCCTAACGAGACCAAGACACAAGAGGGATGAGAGAGATGAGAGCGTGGATGGTGGTGGACAACGCGTAAAAATCCTTGGAATCCCTCAGTAAAAGCTCCTCGTTTGGTGCAAGAATGAATTCCATATCACTGAGTCATGTGCTCGACGAATATTGGTGATAAAAGTTGAAATTGGTCGATGGCGAATGCGAGACAACATACTTATAACTTGTCACTTCGGGCTCTTTTCTCAAGGATGTAAACGTCTGTTAACGGTTTGTTTGTATCCAATTGACGTCCGCGTAGCTCGATGAGACACTGCTGGATAAAATATTAATGTCAGAGGGGTTCATTATTAAATTTGCCACTGCTATAAGATGACTAGCCAAGATCCTGACTGCAATTTAATCATACATGCATCATTGCCTTTATTGTAGGACCGAGTGACCAGATATCCACTTCCTCACTCTTTTAACACTGAATTTATTACTAAGACAATTAATCTTTTATGCCTTCACAACTCCTTTAATGCGTTTTTTTTTAATGTTTATCCACGCCATGCTCTAATTGCACTTAATTAACACTGATCGCTAAACAAACCGGATGTTTAACTTTTGGTCTGTTATGAGAAAAAATAAAAAATAAAAGATGATGGAGGAAGTGTCAAAAGAGATTTTTTACCAATACATATTGATTTTTTTTATTCTTTTGTATCAAGAGGTTCAACAGTATATTCTTTTTTTTATTACTTTCCTTTTTTTTTTTTTTTTTTTTCGTTTTTACTTGATTACACTGCGAAAAAAGAATGACATGTTTTGCTCTGCTTCATCTGTCGTATTTCACGCACTGCATAGCAAAGAGCTTTTTTATTTTCTCTTGTTTCTTTTTTTTTTTTTAATAAAAGAAAAAAAACTGGGTGAGATATGAAACGCAGAGAAAAAAAATCAACACATTTAGTTGATGTGGTTCAGTCTGTATCAGTTGGCATCTTCTGACAACAGGTTTGAGAGATAAAATGTGGGATTTCAGTGTTCGCATCTTTGATTTATGGAATAGCCGTAAAAAACAGCCAGTTTATAAAAAATACACAATCCCAGATTTACTGATGGTTCTTTCTTTCAGGTTTAGCGATATTTATGACTCACCTTAATTCGAAATTGTAATTAATAACGTCTGCTCGCTATATGTAATGAGCAATAAATGGCTGAAGTTACATCAAGATGCAAATAAACATCAATACCGTTGCTGTTTAGTTTCAGATTGTATCTTGGGAGAATAATAAACCAAAATAACAAAAAAACAATTTCGTCTTTCAAAAAATTGAAAATTGAAAAGTAAAATTGATAAAACAAAAAAATACCGGTTTAAAAATGCAATTCAGTACATTTATTACTTGAATATACAGACACGAATTTATGTTGTGCCCATAAACGAACTAAGTGGCAATTGGGGACACATATAACTTGAGCTGAGGTTTTAAGTTTGCACCTTGCAATTTCCTATGTGGTGGATGGAATGTACAAAGACCGTTCTCTGCATGGTCCTATCGTTAATCCAGTGTTTAAAGGGCAAAATATGTAATTAAATCATGGAATTTGTTGCTCCGATAGCTTTAAATTGACACATTACAATAATATACTTGTCATGCAAAATCAAACGCAAATGTCCATCATTATTGACAGGCATATATTGCTACTCACTTTATGACCAGATGTGGACATGGCATATAATTGTAAATGATAGCAATGAGTTTGCTCGGGAAAATCGGTTCGGTTACGCACTTTATCACTTTCAGTTTTCGAGTAGACGGAGAGATTGAGATTTCATTAAATTTTCAGACGGTATGGTTACACAAAGATTGAATGGAGAATTGAATTAAGCTATAACAAGAATATATGATGTTGAAGATGAAGTTTGACAACCGGCGGAAATATCAAAGGCAGTTAATTAAGATTGCGGGTCTCAAACGGTATGCACGGAGAAGATGCTTCTTGTGTAGGAAAGAAGAAGCGCAACTCGCTACTTGTCAACGGATCTGTCAGCAGCTGTGAAAGCACATGGGGTTGTAGGCGCTTTTCCCTTTTTCTTCGAGTTTTTCCTGCTGAGAGCGAATATTTTTCACACTCTCCGCTTGTCAGTTTTACGATCAACCAGACGATTCGTGTGGGAACGTTGAGCCATGAAGCGCTCGTGCCGAGTTTTTATTATTTGAGAGAAGTATTTTCTCGTGAAAAGAGCTTACCGGCCAATGTGATGGTCTTTGAAGTGGTCCAATACGTCAACAGTGGACCCAGAAGGCAAAATTCTTAAAAAAATAAATAAATACCCAGGGAATATAGAGTAAGATTTGTCTCAGCACTGCTTAGCAAATTCCATCATTTCTTGAAATTAGCGAGTAAATCGATGATGTTTGATAACTTGTAGTTAAAAACAAAAAATCCTATTTCCAATTTCTTTATAAAGCTAAATATTTATAAAGTTATGCAATTTTAATGCACATCAAACTTTATGCTTTCAAAACGACAAAAAACATTTTCACGACTTTATATTTTATTAACGTGAAAAATAAACAATCGATGCTGCTGATGGAAAGAAAAAGTAACAAATTTCATTGTTTCCTGGGGACTTTAACTGTGAAGTGTGAAATATCGATCTGTTTGTCGATTTACAAATTAATCCTGTTTAACATCACCCAAGAAAAACAAGACACAGAGTTTTCATTGCACAAACAAATCCCCCTTTCATCAGTACGTGTTTTTCTTCGTCGTTTAATCAGAGAAAAGCGAATGGATTACAGTATATAGCCCGGTCCCATTCTTTCTGCCGGTCGGAAAAAGGAAAACGTGTGGCAGTTGCGAGATTTTCCACTTGCTACATTACGAGTATTGAGGTGCTTAAATAAATCATGGCCGTCGCTTTCCGGCTCAAAATCAGCTAGCTACACGGCTCAGCAATGTGTCAGTAGCCAATCTTTGTAACAGACCTAGCAGCAATCTCCTTTATACACTTTCATCCATCCATCCATCCATCCATTCATTCATTCATTCATCTATCCATCCGGTCGATGGTGTTTTCGACGAGTTAGCTCCTCGGCCCAAACTTGATTTTCCTTCAGACTTGAGTTGAGTGAGACAAATAACAGAAGCAGACAAGAATTAGAAAGACTTTCATTTGTCCTAATTGCCGTGTACTACTGGTTTTTACGCTTATTAGGGTGAACGATTACTTCGATGCCAGAGGCATTCCTTCACTCAAGAGTTGACCCGCCCGTGAAAGGATCGTCAGAACTTGCTGACGCCACGAGCTGTTAAAGAGAGAAATTCAATGAGCGAAAAGCGACTGTAGGTTAGGTTAACCTAATGAAATCTTAATTAAATCGTTCTTGCCAATTATCTCTGGTCAGAGATCGTTACGAGCCACAGAAAGGTGACTTGATTAATTGCACGCAACATTTACCGTAGTAATAATTATAATCAGCGAGTATTGGCTATCGTTTAACCATACGAATTAAACGTTCTCTCTTACTCGGATAATGGTAACTCTGCGACACAGCTTGTGTCAATGTATTGATTGTGGAATGTAAACAGAGAATTTCTCTATTAAAACGAAAATAAAGTTAAAAATGAATACCTTCTTCTGCAAATGAAAAAGATCATAAGAAAGCTTAAGTGATTTTTTTTCTTCTTCTCTAAAAAAGTAAACAATTATATCAATGTAAGAGTAAAGATTAATTCATCACTTACAATGCAAACATTGTTTCAAGCTTTGTGTAAATAAACAGTGGGATAATGATATCCAGTGAATTGCGGTGATTCATTTCGAATCGAATTACTCTGCGAATTAAATTTCCAATATATCAACAACAACACTGCTAATCAGCAAAGCCCATTTTTAAAATTCCAGGGGACAAGATGCTATCGCGTTCAATTTCTCCAGTTTCTGAATTACGCTTTAAAAAACTTGTTACGTTCAAGCGAATATCTTTATCCGCATCAACATAAAGTAGAAAAAAAGAAAAAATCCTATGGGAAACAAGTTGGTGGAAAATCTGTTGTGCACTCAATAGCCTTTCTTTTATTGTTCAACCATTAAGGCAAACGCCATTGGTTCAATTGGATTGGTCTGTTTTTATAGTGACTGATGCGGATGCAACGGTGGCTGAGCGAAAAGTAGCCCTACCGAAAGAAAGCATCGCTCAATAAATCTTCATTGGGTATTTACTGCAACTACTGTGTAAGTCTGCCCTGGTTGAATAATGAGCAAAGTCTCAAGCCTCCCTCCCCCCCACCCCCATCTCCTCATCCCCCCGCCGCAACATCACATGGCAACTGACAAGTAAAACACGCCTGCAAAATATCATCAATAAAACGAGTTTACAAAGCAACAAAACGCGTCTGAGATTATTCCATAGAGGAAAAACCTCAGTGAGAAGTGAAAGCGCATACACAGATTAGTTTCCCACATTCCAGTATAAGAAATTTAAATTGAGCTCAGCGGAAAAGAGAAGACTGTCTGAAAATAAAAAAATTCGCCCGAAAAATGCAATGCGCTCGCAGCTGGTGTTTATGTGTCGAAAGCTACCACTATTTTTGATGCCACATGCCCCAACCGTTTTAAAACTTCCATTTTTTGGCGTCTTTCGATTTTTCATTCAGTTTATACATTTTATTCTAACGCCCGGAAAAAAGTGTCGGATGTTAAAAAGAAGAAGAAAAAAAAAACTTCTTACATTCTGATTGGTTTTCTGGTCGTAAATCAACGGCTGCTGAAGATGCCGCGAAGCATCTCCTTCCTCCATCTCGACGATAGAAAGATGATGGACGAAGATACGGGTCGGTGTTTCTGGCCTGTGTGGTGAGTGTGGTGACATTTACGTCACAGCGGTCGAAACACATAATGCATTTGGATGCTCAATTTGAGGCATTGTATGAATGCAGAATAAAAGATGTTGCGTTACCTATAGAAATAAAATAAAATTCTTATTTTAGTAACATAAAACACAATTTAAAAAAAATTTAACGAATGAGTAATAAAATATGTAACATTAGAAAAGCGTGAAATAAAATCACTTAATTTATTATTCAAAATTAAAATGCTGAAAGAAAGTTTACCCACAAGAAAAAATAAAGAAAAAAGTAAAGCGAGTATTGTTGTCCGAAATAATTTAAATCGTATAAAATAGCAAACGTTAATGGAAGTGGGAGGCAGATTAAATATTCTGTTTGCTGGATTAAGTGTACTTAGCTGGTATGAAAAACAGGCCGGGATCTAGAAAACACCTCATACATACCAAAAGCTCGTTTGCATAATTCGCTTGAATGTTTAATGAGTTTCTTCTCATTTTTAAATTCCCTTCTATTAAAAAATATGAGGCATCAAGAGAAGACGCACGCACAGTACACACAAACACACATGCTTCACGAGTGAAAATTGCAATACACTGAAATGAATTAAGAATTAAGAAAGGAAGGGTAATTCGATATTCTCCGCCTAGTTTTTTGTGTGCAAACGTGAACTGAACTTGATTGCACCACATCCACTTTTCCACATCATTTTCATACATCGTCTTAAAAAATATGACTTCACCGAAACATCACACACCACGTTAAATGTCGACCTGGGAGACAATGGAATCGATTTCTATCGCTACACTGTTTGCTGACTTATGATACGCCTACATCAACCGATAGCAGCACCAGGAACAAGAGAGAAATCAATTTGACCACGAATCTGCATTTGCAATCTGCAAATAAAAATTAAGGTTTATGCAATTGATGTTTACAAATTGATGCATTTTTCTTGATACACTTAATTAGAGTAAATAATGACATTTTGATGTCAAAATGGACGACTATTACCTGCACCTGATACTTGAGTGATTAAATTTTTAATAGTTAAATCAACAATCGAATTGGTTGGAAAATGCGTGCAATTGCCGTGAGAAGGCGAGCAAATCACGTGGTGGTGTGACGTTCCAGCCGCCAAGAACGCCTATGTTCATTTTCGGATGTGAGTGCTCGGAGTACGCATCGGCTTTTCTCGCTCGCACTTGTACATCGGATTGGCTGCTCTTTGACATTTTTCCAATTCACACACACTCAATCATGGTTAATGGTACGACAGGTGAAACTAGTACTGATACTGTGACCCGGGTACCGCAGTGTTGAGACACTCCAATTACGTTGTAAAACTCGTTCTGAATCTCAGTGTCATCAGGATGGATGCTGCATCTTGGTTCATCATTTGTTTTTCTACTGCCGTTCTTTCACTCAACACAGGTAATTAAATACTTTTTTTTATTTTCTCCAGTTTCTTTCGTCTATCATTTTCTTTTACTTACTGTAACAAGGGAAAGTTTTTTTTTTTTGATGGAATTACAATGGCGTAGACTTTTTTAATGGAAAAAATCTTACCCCATATGGAGTTTTAATTTCCTGGTTACAAAGGCGGTATCGATGGGTTCGATATTAAAATACCTTTACATTTTTTTTAAAAAAGTTAGTTACACACAAAAACCAGATGAAAACAAGCCTCAGGTTCAAAGCACTGACCAAGATCTACTTCAATCTTATTATATCTTTAAAAAAAAAATGAAAGAAAAAAAAAAAAGATTGCGATGTCGATCGATAGGAGTTTCGTTTCAATTTTTGGCAGATCGCTTTTGTCCAGAATGAATGAAAATAAAAAGAGGATAAAGGACAGGAATGTGAGATTAACATAATCCCAGTATAAAAGTGAACAATTTTTTCTTCACCTTTTATTATGTGATTGTATTATTGATTTACCGTAGATCATAAAAATGTTTTAAAATTCTTTTGTCATTCGCACCTTTGTCATCGTTGGTGTACTAAATTGAATAAATTCATTACGAGCGAGCGTTTGACTTTCACTATAGTCGAAATACTTAATTAATTCATGAATCAATTTTCGGTGATTGAATTATTTATAACCATTCTTGATTTTAAAATTCTTAAAAACCACCGGCAGATCCGTGAGAACCTGAGCATATGGGAAAATTGAGTGGAGAGATGACAACGATTTTGACACTGGAGGATGACTTCCCATAAATCTTTTAATTTTTTTAAAAGAAAGGAGTAACTCGGTAATTTATTCTAAGATTGAAAGAAAAATCCCGTAATTTAAGCGTATTTTGCTTAAAATTTAATGAAAAACATTTGTTCTTTGCCTGTTTCTAAAGTAAACATTTTAAGTAACGAGTACCGGTAGAGCTTTGTTAAATTATGACTAAGCTTCAATTTTTAAAACTACCGACTGGAATATGTTCAAAATAATTCCCGAGTGAATAAAAAAATAAATAATGCCTTTAAAATTAAGCCTATAAGAGTAAAAGTTGTTAAAGTTATAGTACTGTAATATAAAAGTAACACATGCAAATTATTTTTATTAATTAATTTCTAAATAACAAACAGATAACATTTGCGATCAGTTGAATATTTAATGACAATCAATCAGATTACCAGCAAACAACTACTGAAATATTCCAATAATTAATTAATATTTTACCTCGAAAACATGATTCATGCATAACTTAAAGTGATGTCAATACTGTAAAAGAACTATTCAGAAAGCCTTTGATCTACAATCTAAAAGTAAACATCGGTAACTTTATAATGGAGAGATTATACAATAACAACATCAATTTATTCTCAAAGTGCACTTCAATTTATCAAGTGTTTGTTTTATTAAAATTATATACCGTACATAGGGTATACTAATGATGATGATGTTTAATTTATTGTTATATCTTTTCTATTATAGCAAATGAACTGACTCCATGTATAGTTGACCTATTGCAAACACTATGTATCATCTATTATCTATTAATTTCGAAAATCCAAACGAATGTTGACATTGCTCTTAATGGCATCATTTGCCTAAAGCAAAAATTGAGGTTTTAAATGCAATTAACTGTAACCCGTATGTCAGAAGACATTTACTTGAGAGGAAATCCTCGTTTGCAATTTAGTCCAATTTCTTTTTTTGTCACATTGCTCAATGTTAATTGCAATTTCCTTTTGTGTTTTGACTGTGCAAATGAGTCCGGATTTGTGCTCGCAACCCGCACCTGCTTTCGTTAGCAAATAATTCGCATGCTGACCGCGGGTCAGTCCCGTTTAATGAGCACTTGGGGGCTGGACGAGTAGAGCGTCTATTGGCCGCAAATTAATATAAAGGAAGAATAGACTCTAAAGGGGACGGTAACCATGAACCTTCTTTCACAGACAACACACACGTGTCGTCCTTCTAATTGTGGCTTGAAATATAATCCGTGGCATGTGTCGCGATAAATGTTTCATTCTGTCTTGAGTGTAGTCCACAATCGCACTCGGCTCCTTGTTATCACTTTACTCGAGAGAAACAGGGATTTAATATCAAAGAAAAGAAAATTTTGCGAATTCTGGGTGTGTAGAAAAGATTACACCTTCTTATATTGGGGGGAAAACGTTGTAAATGTGTTATAGCGCACTAAGCCACGTATTTTATGTGTTTACACAATATTAAGTGTAGCAACACTAAATAAAATATTACTATTATTAATATTATTATTTTTAATATTATTATTTTTAAAGTAAATGTTGTTTCAATCAAGAGTCCCCTTTTTATTGTTTGGCGGTGCATCACAGAGTAATCTTTTATTGAAGATTGCTAATGAGGTTTTTGGGAATGTGTAATTTCTTATATTAAGGGTTTTATGCTGGACAAGATTATGCAAATTGCTCTGAAGAGGATTAAAGATGAGAACGCGCGTTAAAGCACGTAACAAATGCAGCAATCGCGAACTTTATTCTAAGTAAAGTTTATGCCGGTGATTATTCTCGCGGCCTTTTTATAAATAGTGGTCGAGGGTCACCATTAATTTCAATTGAAATTGACCAAATGGTGTTGTTGACTTTACGCGCAACAGAATTTAGGTATTCTACGGACTGCGTGAAAAGTGAATGACCGTATAAAGGCGTTAAAGCTAATGTAGCAGTTTTGTCATAAACGTAAATTTGACGCTACGCTAGTAAATCACATTTTGGGTATATAATTACTGAAATACACTAAACAGGCGTAAATTACATAAAGGCAAATTCAACCGAATGAGATAGCTTCTTTAAGCTTTAACATTTGACCAGTTTAAATTACTTGAATGTCAATAATTATTCACTTGTCAGTGTCATGTCACTGCATATTTGTACAGAAACCGTGTTTGGTTATTTAAAACATACAAAGTTAAGATACCGCATAAACGAACTCGTACCGTATAATTATTATAAATAAGTCAAGCTATTCTACCTCATGTTCTATTGAGCTTAAACTCAAAACATTTTCAGAAGGCAAAGCAAATATTATTTTTTCTCTTCATAATTATACGGTATTTGATGCACGTCAGTCTTGTTCTTTTCTATTGAAAGCCTCTTTGCTTTTGATTGAAATAAATACGATAATAATGATGTTAATATGAGAAAACTTGTTGACAACTGTGACCAGCGCCATAGGCTATGGCCCATAGCTAAAAGCAGGGTGAACTGAGCGTGTGCCCAGGGGGCAAAATGAGTGACCAATGACCATAAACATGAAAATAATTAGTAACAACGTACAATATAATGCAATATTGAAATAAAGATATAATACAATTAATCAGTAAAAATTTAATTTAAAAAATTTTCCTCACATTCCTAAAATTTAAGTATTTCGGAAAATGGGTACCGTAGCACAAAATTTTTACTTAATACCCAGGGAAATAGGCAAGCTACGGCTCTGACTGACCGAAATTCCTAAAATTAATAATAACAAGCTGCTGTTCTCTTGGTTGATATTTTTCCCTTTTAATCAACCGTAAGAACCATTTTATTAATGCTTTCTTCAATTACTGCATCAGCAGCAGAACTATGTTATTTTCGCTGCAAATCTTGAAATTATTGCAACAAAGCCAACCCACTGGGTTTTTTTTTTTTCGTAACTGTGTACACGGAAGATGGTAATGAAAATAAGCGAAAGTACACAAGCCTGAGTTCACACTCTAACCTCCAACAAGATCTCTTCCAATTATCTCTTGCTAAACAACAAAATAAATGTTTTCCTATAAATTCAATATTTGAAGTTTCCACAAACTAAACCTATAAAACATTTATTTGGTAATGTTATCTCGTATAATAATTTAAACTTTACCTTTCATTCAACGTATTCCCAGAAGGCTAAATTTCATCAAGAAGAGAGATTTATATCTGAATCAATTTCTAATTCAATTTATTTACTTAGATTTCACTGCACTAATTTTCCACTTTACAATTATCTCGAGCAAAGCGCGGAAATACTAGAAAATTGAATCCTTAATCTTATTGCACGAGACAATAGCTTTAGGTTCACGTTGACGTGATCCTTACTGTATGTTCTTTCTGCGAATTCCTTGCTTCCGTCGTGCGCAGTTTTATCGGTGAACTACTTCCGGCGCAGGCTATCTGCAACTGCAAAGGGAGGCAACTGAGTTCGGCTCTCTGCTATCTCGGGCCTCTCCTTTGGGAATCTGGCACAAATCTGTGGCTCGGGCACTACGAATGGTGATGTTTTTATCTGTTAGTATTGAAACTTTGTTTGAATGGCATTATATGAACCGCACAGGACGATGCACTTTTCTTTCAAAGGCAAAACACACCACTATTTCTTTTTCCTTTCTTTTTTATTATGTTTTTTCTGTCCACTTATCGGCTTGGGAAACATGATGGTCGGGGTGCTCATAAAGAGCACAAATACTCATTTTTTTGTACCCGTTTTTTTTTCAAAATGTTTGAACGAGTGTTTTTCTCCGAGTTATGAGGTCAAAACACAGAGATGAAATAAGAAAGAAAAATATATAGAGTGCAGAAAAAAAAAAAGGAAAAAAATGTTTTTGTCGTATTAAAGTGTTTCATTTCATTAATGTTGGTATTTTTGCGAGACTGAATTTCCTTTGAGGTTTTAGCCGTTATTTAAATTAGAAATTAAGACGATTTTTTTCTTTAAATTTCGTTTGGGGTGATTTAAAACGTTAGCTGTCGTTATATTAATCATAATGAATGAAATGAGAAAAATAATCCGAATTAAAGCGAAAAAATGCTCTTAATGCGTAAAAAGACATAAATCTGAACTGGCGTTAATTAAATAATAAATTCAGAACGGAAGAAATCTAAATTTGTTTTGATTTGTTATCTTTAAGAATTTTAAAAGAACCAAAACATGTTAAACTGTCATTGGTAATGGAGAAAGAGAATTCTTTATGAAAACATTTTTCGATTTTCTCCCCCACTGTTTCCAAATAGAATTTTAATGTTAAATGAATGCTGCAATGACAACTTTTTCGTATGCTAAAAGTGTTTTTGACATAAAACGCGCAAAAAAAATTTCATATTGTCGTTTGTCATTCATTTGCCACTTCATTAACCGACTAATTAAACTTTTGAAAACAAAAATTATGCAGCCAATAAGACTCGACAAGCGACGGTAAGATCGAGATCACATAGATGATGGATAATAAATTCAAAGCAACATCAAACCAATGAATTTACCACTATAATAAAAAAAATAATTAACATACCTAAGCCTATTGCTCGAACATTATGGTCTTTGTGGATTGTTACCATACTAAAAGTGTTGTATAATGAATCTTAAGTTAAAGTGCTTTAGCTAAGTTTCGAGATCAAATGCCATTCGTCGAGCTTATTAAAAATTCAGCAAGACTTAAGAGTAATTCAAGCCCAACTTTATGCATACTCACTCTCCTTCTTGTTTGCCAGAAGCTTTGTACACTCAAGTGTTTGCTAACCCGAGAAATAATACCAAATTTTTCTAAAGTCTTTTTGTTACAAGTTGGCCTAAAATGACATTAAAGATGTTTGAGAATGAAGGAGAATAGAAACACTTTGCGAGCTGCGCAGTGAAACCTGAAGTTAACCTGATATGCAAATTTAATCAAATAAATTTCTTTGATAAAGCTTTATTTCAGTATCAGGTTCAGAATTGTCCGAGAACTAAAATGTCAGAGTAATAACGTATAAATAACGAGATGTGTCATGTGTGCGAGTAAACTAAAAGGCAATCAGATTCTCATCAATTTCAGGCTGTTAAATTCAATAAAAAAAGAAATTGGTAATTGGGTAGCCATTAACAGTATTGATTTAACCTTTTACAACCAGCAATAAAAGAGTGCTTTATGATTGAGAAGAATTTCAATTACACAACAGTAAATTAATAATAACTTTTTTTTTTATTATTTGGAGAAATTATTCTTTAAAATTTGCAGTCAATTAGCGATTCACTTTCGTAATAAACCGAGATGTTTATTTACTATTCTTTAAGATTATAATGATTGTGCAAATCTTTAACACCATAAAGCGATTGCTTTGAAAACAAAGCAGGAAAATTCGCTCCGTCTATCCTTTATTCCAGAATGGGTCGATCTACCTGTGCGATGGTGATGATGATAATCAGAGGTAATTCTAGCTCATAGGTTCATTGAATCCGAAATGGCCATATTTGATGCTGATGAAAATTCGTGCAAAGAACGTGATGAAATTTCCTGCCAAAAATTCTCAGCCTGTAATAAGGCCCCGAGATAAGGTAAAGAGAGAAGGGGATAAAATAAAAATAAAGAGAAAGAAAGAGATTCCAACCCACGAGTTCAAGTTTAATATGTCAAGATTATGTCAAAAACATATGAAAAGGAATAAAAACATGGCAGGCAACAGATAAGTCCAACATATAACCCCTTAAGATGTGGGCAAATCGAAAACTCAGCCAATCTCCTCTGCCTTTTTTGTAAAAAAAAAGATGCATTATTGATTAGATTTTTCAAAGAAAATGTTGACATTTATACAATACAATACAATCATGCGAGGCCACACTATTGCGGACGCCGATCAATGTCTTTCCCTCGCGACGGCGGCGGCGGCGACGGCTGCGGGAGAGGGAGACTAGCTTCTGTCAGATGCTTCGATCGATGGCGCTCATTGGGGTCGCTTTCGCTGTGCGGAGCGTGGAAATGCGTTCTGGATGCAACTCGGGCACCTCGACATTCACCCGTGGGTGTCTTTTGTCAACGCCCTCTTACATTACTCCTAAGCTCCGAAGTGGTTTGGCCAATTTGGAAATCTCTAGTGCCCATCCAAACTCCCCTTTTCACGGCGCAAGGTGATTGATTCCTCAATCGATGCCGCTACCTCTTCTTGGCTCGGTCTGGGCGTCAAAAATGCCCGACTTTTGTGCGTGGCGAAGGTAAATGTGCGAACATTTTCCCCGTCGGATGATGAGGTTTGTTCAGCGGAATGTGCGGCAAAGAATGGGTAGGGGGAAAAGGATCGACAGAATGGTTGCATGTGCCAAAAACTGCGCCTCCTGCACCAAAGAATTGTTTCGATGGTAACGAGGCGAGACAGATGGCGGCGTCGCCAATACGGATGGTGGAGAGAGAGTGTAAGAGAGTGAATATGGTGCAAATCACAAAACGCTGTTTCTTTCTCCGCTTTTTAAAGCGACCGGCGCGAGTCTGGGGAACATTAGCAGACTTCATTTTTATTCAAATGAGCAACGGTCAAGGTTTACAGCTGGCGGAACACGAGTGATTGGCAGCGAGCCAACGACTCTTTTAGTTAGAGCGAATATAAAAAAACACAAGGGAGGTGATGAAAAAATCGCAGTTAGGAAGGAAAAGGGATGGAAGCAGGAAGCATCGTGTCAGTTTGCGTAAATAATTGATCCTCGTCGTGTTTTCTGTCGCCAATGGGTTGCTGAACACATAGCGTTTGATCCGAGCTGGAAAAATAAAACTGCACTGCTGAAAAAAAAAATAGAAAAAAAAAAGAAATAAAAGAAGAGAATAAAAAAAAAGGCAACTGCGAAAGCACGTTTTCTTTTGAATGTGAGTGCACTGAAACGAAAGACTTTCACCTTTTAAAAGTGGTGGATGGTGCAAAGAGAAGAAGAAGACAAATCGCTCTTAAAATCAGTTGAGTTGAGGCAGCGCTGGAACAAAAGAAGGGGATAGCGTCGTTACTTTGGTTTTTCGGGACGGAGAAGAGAAAAATTCTGTGAAAACCGGGACTACAGAACGAGTGAAGTGGGACTGCGTAATGAGATTTGAATTAGTTTAATTGGCATAAAAAGAGAATTTGGAACCACAACAGGACTCAATTGATCGATTGGGATAAAAAGACTTCGGTTTGAAATGGATGGTATTTGCCATTAGAATTTGAGGAATTTCGCTCCGCTACTTTGTCAATCCTTGGCACGAGAAGTGATGGGCAAATTACTAGAATTGTTGTTGTTTGACTTGACGTGTCAAACTGGACCTCGGGGATGTAACATGATGCGAATAGCTGAAATGCTGTTTGGAGCAATGAGAGGAAATAAAGGCGGGGAATAGTCGTTGCATTTGCGTGTGATGATGCTTGCGTCGCGGCGAAATTCATTTCAGACCCGAATTACGTTTCGCTAGCGACATGAGACGTACCAGATGCTGTTGGCGGTTACTTTAGATGGCAAGAGAAGCGATTCGTTATCAAGATTGAACACGTCATGTAGATTAAAGCATCTTATATACGTTGGAATTAACAATTTATACGGTAACTGAAAAAGTGGAATTAAAAAAAATATTGTATACCGTACTCTCTATTTCGACACCTTCGAATTTAAAGTTGAGTCAATAACTTCAAATCCGCTTTTGTCTCTCGAGATTTCTGCAGCTTCAATTAGATAAGGCACCGCGTTGAATTTGAAAAATTAAAAATTCAAAACAATATTTTTTTTTTATTTTCTCTTTTCTATAAAGAGGAAAGTCAATACATTAATGACTTCTTTTATTGACGAAGATTTTTCTAAAACCTTTTAGAAATTTTAATTATTCTGCAGCAATTTTAAAACAATTTTCATGTACATTTTTTTTCTTTTATTTTTTTCGACAAATTTTTTTCTTGTGGTTTCAGTGCGTCATTAAAGCCAAAATATCTCTTTTATTATTAATTATGCGTTCGCGAGTACTCAACGGTTATTTCATCTGTCCTTGTTTTGAGCGTCTGATGTAGAGTTCCCTAATTCGAATACTGGTAAAAGGTTTTTCTTTTACCTTCACAATCTAGTGGAGTGGTCTTACTGCATGTAAAATTCATGTATACGAAAAAACGCATATCCGTGATAAGTACAAAGTACCTCCCAACTAAAATTAATTCTGCCAGGCTTTTTCATATTCATCAATGCGTTTTTTACATTCCACTTTCAACACCGGCCTAAAATTCAATTACACCTTCTGTACATTTAGTTAACGAAGTGTTTTTCTTGGGTATAATTCATTATCTGCTGGGTTTTTAAACAAACATACTATATTTCCCACCTGAATACGAGAAAATTAAATTTATTTTGACAAAACAGAATAAGTTTTTAAAGCTTTCAAAGCCAGTCTTTATCTAAAATATTTGATGCAAGATTGGATTAAAATTTACATTTTTATTTTTATTTTAATCTTTAAAAGTTTTGGTATTTTAATCTAGCGATTAACTAAAGCGTATTAAATTTAAAATGTTTTTTTTTTTTTTTTAATAATATTATTTTGAGTGGTATCTTTGGTAGAGAACATTATTTTAAGTTCGTAAGCCACTAATTGTTGAAACTTTACTTTAAAACTGCACCATCCGGTCAAAGTAAATTAATAATTAATCTTAAATTACTTAAAAATTAATTTCTAATGCAAATTTATACTTGTACATTAATTTTTCGACAAGAACTTAACTAAACTGTAAACAAACATCAATTTTTAATTTCAAAAACATTTCAACACTTATGCAAATACCTTAAACCAATCACTACATCATTACTACATTCTTCCCCGCTCGCAAACAAACCTCATTTCAATTATCACAACTGAGATCAAGCAAAGAAGTTCTATTGATGTCTTTGTTTACCCATAATCCTTTGTTGAAATCGTCATCAAAGAAGATGTTAATGAACTCGCGCAATTTCGGCACAGATATACCGTAGCGTTAAAATTACAATTTTCTCCTGCATTAATTACGACCACAACAAGTATTTGTTCACGTTCATCCAACCATATCAAGACAGTTAAAACCATTAATTCTACTTTCTAACAAACGCCACGACAGATAAATCCTGAAACTGATGACAAAGATGACGACAATCATCATCATCACCAGCATCATCATCTTTTGTTCCACTTGCAGCCGTGTTGTTCCAAAGCAAACAGAAGCAACGTTCTTTTTTGCTGCACACGATGTTAGACCTTCACCTGAGATGGCAAAGGTGGGTGCTGATAGCTCACTTGGCCAACATGTGAAGGAAATAAGAAATAACGATCGGCCTGGGTCGGCGCTCGGATCTCGCTATAGCAATACGCTTAGCTCGAGGATCGACCATTTTTCCTCTCCCAAGAACCAACATCACCCTCCTTCTCCTTCTTCTTCCCCTGTCTCGAGTCTGTTTGCTGATTGTCTTCGATCGGTAGCCCGCATGAATAAACTTGCGGTCGGGATATTCATCGATCGGCGGCTGATCCAGGCAAAGAGTGTGAAACATGACACTAATCTTCGCGCCCATTTAAAGCACCAGCTGCGACTCGGGCATCATCGGCGATTAATCCAGTGACGACTGCAACTGTTCACCTGAAACGCTATTTGCATAGCATCAATTCGGCGCCAGATTTACAAACAAATCGCAAGTCCGAAAGGAAAGCAGCGCTTCCCCGATACGGATTTTGCATAAATTATCGAAAAAGGTTAAAAAGCGGCTGAATTGCGTAAATTATTCATTGCTACGTGTTGCAACCGCTTTCAAGGATGCAGTGCAAGTTCGCTTTGATTGCAGCATGAAACCAACATTAAATGACAGCCTTAAGACTGACACTCGCGAGGCATTGATCTCCGGGTTTCTTTAATATCGGTTTGTTTGTATTAAAGAATAAATATTTTTTACACAACACTGTGTGTTTTTCCTCTGTATGATTGAAGCCGGGTTGATTAAGTCACGTGACAAACACCCTTCTTTTGATTGGTTTTGTAAGGAGCATCCATAAAGCAATTTTATCACCCAACTTCTGTCCATGAAGCATTTTCTTTCTTTTCTTGATTTCCTCTTGTAGTAGCACCAGAGCAGATCGGAGAAAAAGAATAAAAGGAAAATGTGAATTTTTTCCTCCCACATTTTTTCCCTCTTTTATTTGTGACCGTTTTGAGTCGAAGCACTCAGCTCCTGCCAAACTAAGGCGGGGTATCCGTAGTCCTTAGCACACGGAGGTCGCCTTGCTGGCGCCCTGCCCTTTTCTCCAACTCGAAATCCTCTGCTCACTCCATCCTCATCCTCCTCCTTCTTCACTCGAGGCAATCAAATGTCACGAGATCTCGTCGTCCCCCGCCCGCATCTTGTGTTTCCATTTCCTGGTAACCACTGAATGTCATTGGTCACGACTGAGGTGTGCAGATTTGTCTCGGATAGACAGAGTAAAGTTTGTACGTGAGCACAAATCGCTCGCAGTAAATTGATGCGTATGGAATTTGATTCGAAGTAAAGTATATGAGTCCGGGGGAAAAGAGGGGTTGGATAAGTGGTAATCCTTTTTCGAGATGACCATTGATCGAAAACGGGATATCGGAGTTGACACAAGTTGAGCATATAGTGATTAAGAGAGTGCTCTTCATCGATCCACTAATCTGTCCGAGCCTCGTTCCCCACATTCAGTTCTGATGATGCTTTAAAAGGATAGGTATTGGGCGAAAGCTTGTAAATTATTTACAATTCTTAATGGATATTTAAAATGCGGAAATACGCTTACTTACTGAATGAATGAAAAACTTACCGGAAAGTGTTTTTTACTGTTTTAAGAGTATTTAAATCCACATTTAAATTGCTATTAATCATTAAACAAACAAAAATATTTGCATTTCTTGTTTAAATCAACAAAGAATTATGTAAGTATCATCCCAATGTTGTTGTTGAGTATCAAGTTCTCATAATACAACACTAACAAAATTGTTTTCTTACAAAGAATAACATAATTAAAACGCTAGAATAGATTAAAATCAGATCCACAATTAATTAACACTGCACTTCTAAAACAATTCCAATCACCTTATAAAAATTAAAAAAAAAAAAAAAAAATCCGTTGTCACTTAGATACAATTTTATCACATAATTTCATTGTACAAACAATGTACATCAGCTAAGCTCCAGGGGGGAG
This sequence comes from Geophilus truncorum, assembly GCA_034695745.1. Lineage (NCBI taxonomy): Eukaryota > Metazoa > Arthropoda > Chilopoda > Geophilomorpha > Geophilidae > Geophilus > Geophilus truncorum. The sequence goes on along the minus strand of JAQFZP010000095.1, from coordinate 36,468 downwards.
AACAGAAGAAACAGTATAAGTATAAACCTACGTGGAAACTGCGGCATCTTGCATTAAACCTAAACCTTTGCAATTTTTTAAAAGCAATCTCGTAAATATAAAACGGGGGAATTGAGAGTTTAAAAGCGGGAGAATAATGAGCTATCACTACAATGGAAGCACGTAATAGGGCCCTTAATCTTGGCAACCGACGTCGAGAGGAATGGGTCTAACGTGTGAATATTTCAGCGCCTCATCAGCTTTCCACAGTACAACGCCTCGATCCAATCTAGACACGACGAAGGGGTTTTTCTTCTGCAGTGACCACTACTTCTAATTAAGGAAGTTCTTGACGGTTGGCAAAAGTATTTATTTTTTGCCCCTGTGCTCATTTTCTGTCTGAAGACGGGTATGAGGAATGGAAGAAGTGCGAGTGTCAAACTCACTTTTCACAGACCGTTGCTTATGACGTATAGGGAGAGGAAATGAATCTCACAAACGGCGACGGTCTCAGTCTTTTTACACGCACCATGAGTAGAAATTGATACAAATAGTTTTGCAAGTTATTGCACAGTATTGCAACTTCTGGTATTTTTTTTTCCTTTCGAATGCCTCTTTTTGTTGTGCCGACTTCCATATACTTCTGGAGAACTTCTCGTTGAGGATAAAACGGAATAAATACATTTTTCCATACATTATGAATTCGATGCAATAAAAACTGTTGTTATTGATTTTTTGGGTTTTTAATATGAATTTTCTCTTTTATAAATAAATTCTATTTTAATATGAATTGTAGTTCAAGATGAAACTTGAACGTGGGTATTTAAATGTGGAAGTGTATAAAAGCGGTTAATAGTTTTTGGGTTTAAGACAGTAGGCAAAGTTTAATGTGCAGTGTTAAAGGTGTTTGGGTCGATAACTTGTTTAAAATAATAATAAAATTTACATAATGAGTCTTGTAATCGTTCCAAGGCAGAGCTAAAGACAGGAAATGAAGCTCAATGAAAAAATAATGCCATTTACTTTTCTTTGATGCTTTCTCCAACTTTTAAATGAAGAAAAAATTTCAAAGGTAATACGGTATTAGAAGAGTTAACAACCAAAGTTTGTTCTTTACGTTTCGAAAAGCGGGAATTCTAAATATTTTAAACATTTCGGTCGATTCGCTACATTATTAATAGCGGTAATTTTTCCTTTCACCAACAGGTGATTTAATTTTTCATTTCTGTATTTGCCAGGAAACATTGGATGAAAGCGTTGAGAGAAACTTTATCCATTTCTAAATCTAACAAAAAATTATAAAAATATTTATTCTTCGCAGAAAATCCTCTGATTTATTTATTTTAACTTCTTGTTTACACAGGCAAGCAATTCTCTTCATTTGTGTTTCTAAGAAAACGAATGGTTAGTCAAATCAAAAAAAAAAAATCTCTCTTTCCACTGGAGAAAAAAAAGAGTCTGAAATGAACCACGAAATTGCTTCATTTCATGCATCTTCAAATCCAGTTTTTTCTTCTCAATTCAAGCATAATGCTGCAGTGGAAGGTTATCTTTATTGGTCCCCACAATTCAACAAAAACAACATCTTAATTGCAAACTAACTTGTTTATCCAAACTTGAACATACATTTCCGCACTTAACTTAATCCACCAAGTAACTCTAATGGGCTTAACTAAAATCTGAAACGTTAATTAACACTGAGTAACAGTGCATACAACTGTAATTGCTCTTCCGCCTTCCTCCTCCTTTATAATTAGTATGATAAGCTTTCCCCTCTTTTTTCCTTTTCAATCGGATCAAATCTGATCGAGCGAATAATTGCCGTCCTCTGCGACCCATCCGTAAGTTTTATTGCGTCAACTGTATGATGGAAACAATTATTCACCTGTTGTAGTTTGGCCCTCAGGTCGGTCATCCATCAGTTGTGGGCCTTTCCATTTGTCTTCATGTTCGCTGTGTGTCAGCCGCAATAATGTTTCTTGACTTGTGTGTATCTCAAGTGTGCTCGTGCCGTTTGTCAAGAGTGAAAACGGCCTCAATAAATAAAGCGTTTTCTTTCCCTAGCATGCGCTTTCCTTATCTCTTCTCAACCATCTTGACCCAAGCTGTGGTAAGGCCAAAAGAAGGAGAAACAAACGCCATACCACACACACACTTTTACTTTTTTTTTTCCTCCTTCCTATTTTTTCCACTCTTCTTTGCTCTTCCATTCGTTGAGAAATTATCAATTACGCCTTTTCCTTCCGGCCACCTTCACGCATGACGCTTCGATGGCCGCTACATGAAAGAAGAGAAAGGGAGGAAGGGATGGAAAGATAGTATGAGCGTGAAAGTAAAAAGAAAAAAGAAAGAAAGCTAAAGGTAATGAGAAAATCACGTGACTGTTGTGTGTATGCTCGAACCCTTGCGGCAACCAATCATTTCGAGCAGAAAATTGAGCTTAGAAGTCCATGTTGTAAGTGTAGAGGAGGAGATGAAGAAGAGCAAGCGAGATGAAAGTGAAGGGAGACTCGATTAAAGCTTCGTGTCTTGTATTAGAGTGGATTTAGGCAAATGCATCTTATCGCAGAATGAATTAGGCGTAATACAACAACAAGAGCACGAGCACGGTCGCCCCTTGCAGTCCGGAACAAATTGAACGACCTGGCTCATTCAAAAAGCAACTCGCAGCGGCTTATACGCGCTCTATCAAACGGATTTTTCAACGAGGACAAGTCGTTCGCAACATCCGCTGCAAAAACATTGCCAAGAGATTTGCAGGCAAGTCTCAACGGGCGGAGCTTGTTGCTCCGAGTAATATTTATAGCCAAAGGAGAAAAAGAAAGAAAAAAATAAGAGAAAAAAAAGTAATGTTTTCCTAAAAGATAAATAGTTATGGCAGCCAGACGATTTTTTTTTCTTCTTCTTATTTTTGCTGACATCGTAAAGATCTTTTGTGAAAATCAAATTGCAGAATACAACATCGGTTTTCTCGATTTGATTTTTTTTTTATCTGGTATTATTATTTTGTTTCGAAGACAAGGTGGTAGATCATAATTCAGTTTGGCAGAGTAAATCGTTCGCGGCCATGGAGGGAGGAGATAATTTCACACTGTCCACTTATTCGCAGCTCCCGTGACTTATGGCTGAAATTGGCTCGAAAACAGCAGGAGGAAGTTTTGTAATGCGCAGTGAGCAAATTCCCTTCTGCTTGCTATTTGAGCTGCTAGTTTGTGGCTTGAACTTCACTCGGTTTAATCCGAATGTCGCCGCTGTGCAAACGCACATGCCCCTTCTGAAATAGTCTAGCGGTGACAGGGGTCACGAGGGCTTCAATCCACTCACAGTCCGCCCCTCACATTTGCCTCGTCAATTCACGTCAGCGCTCAGGGGAGAGTAAACCGTGGAGGAATGACCCGTCTTGCATCGATTATTTTTCATCTTATGTTTCACAAAACTTTTAATGCTTTATGTCTAAACATGATAGAATAAAGTTTGCGAAAGCTTTCTGAAATAAAAGTTTAGTACCGTACGTGATTCGATTTCTCTTTTTGAGATAAATCGAAAAGATGCACATACTGTATTTTTGAATTTTGGGTTTCCGCATGATGTGGAGATTTAAACCTAAGTTGCTTGTTTACATTTCCATCTGCCAAAAAATAAAATTTGAAAAAAATCTTTGATTTTTCTTTTCTCATTCATCGGAATGCAGAGACGTACAGTAGTTGCTCTTTATGATTGACATTCTTGAAATGAGTCGTTGCTTTGCTCCTGAGACTCACTACCCACTGTACGACAGAAAAATGTAATAAATAAATAAAAAAATCCTAAAAGCAAATTTTATAAAAATCTCAAATTTCATAATAAAAAACTCCAATCAAATAGAAATTCTCTTGAGATTACTTGCAATTTTGCTTCTAGCAAGTAAGAATCTGTAAAGCTGACTTTCTTCCATCAACTTTAATTCCTATAATTTATTTCCAACTCGCAACAAACTCACTTTTCAAAATTTGCAGTTAAACGCAATCCAAGTCGTGTGGTTTGTCTCTGAGGGATTAAACGAGAGCTCTGGTGTCTCCAGTTGGGATTTTGGTCGCCGGTTTTTCTTCTTCAACTTCATTTCGCGTGTGCCTCTTTGCCCAACCTATCTTTGCTGCCTTGCTCTTTTTTTCTTTAACTTTCATCTTCTATTTCTTGCTTGCCCTCAATCTTACCACTAGAAAGCGGCTTTGGAACTGTAGTTTAAGACCTCCGCTGTGTATACGGCATACCTGCCTTTCTTTTTTTTTGTTTACCGATTGCTCAACATTATAAATCCATCCACAAAGTGATTTTTTCTATCAGAGTTGACACGCTTGAGCGCAAATTTTTTCTCTGCAGGTTATTAGAAGGATATAAAAACGAACTCCGAAGTAATTGACTGAACTTTTCTTTCAAGAATGAATGAATCATTAAAATTTTATTTCCAGGCTGAAACTTGCGCAGAAATCAGATAATTGAAGCAGAACCGTAATTTTTCCAATAAATTCAATGGATGAATATCTGCGCACTCTATTCCCGCGCTTGAAAAACCATTTTCCAATTTCTGGTAATGACAGAACTGGAATGGCTAACCCTAACCCCATTCGTTTAGTCGATTAAAGGTTAGATAACTCCTCTTTTTTTTTATTTAGAGTTTACTGCTGTAGGTCAAATGTGGTTCAAGGTTCACTACTTTCGTGATCCTTTTCCTCGGTCTTATCAGATCAAGTGGCTTCCACTTCCTGCTCTTGATAATTTTTTATTGGTTTCTCCTTCGATCGAAGTTGGGAGTCAAAGGGGTTAAAATGTGGCACGAAATAGATGCCTCTGGTTAGCCAATCGCTTGATTCACGCGTCCACAGGCTAATGAGACGATCCTAAAGTTGAAGTGTTCGAATGTCCATCTTTTATTCGGCTCGCAGCACGAGAAATTCCACTGTCGACAAGTTGGGAGTTAGGATGTCGCTTTTCACTACTTTTCCCGTCAATCCTGAGCGATAAGAAACAACTTCCAACTTTTCAAGCTGAAGTTGTGTACAGCGCATCAAGAGAAATTCAAAGGTTCGAAGAAATGAAATCATCTTGTGTTAAAAAAAAATTGGAAAAGTTCTACTGTAGTTTGAGGTTGACACATCAAAAAGAAAAGGGAAAAACTAGTCCCGATTAATCTTTTATTAAAGATGTTTTCCCAGAAATTTTTCAACTTATACAAGTACAATATAGATTTTTTAGCAAAGATCAAAGAGCAACCATCTTTATCTCTCAAATAATGATAAATATGGTACTTATGCACTTTTGCATTAAAACTCATGACTATCGACTAGAACTACACAAAAATCTTTTCAACTGCATTAAAAGAACAAAAGCGAAAGAAATTACAGGAAAAATAAAAATATACAATAGTACTATTGTGAATCTAATGGAAAAAGAAGATTCTCCAATCGATTAATGGGTTGCAAACTGTAAAACTACAATTGGAAAATAACCATTCCATACGTATGCCAATTTTTTTTTACCCTTCGTCTTTAATAAAACAAAACGATATTAACTTTTAAAAGAAACTTTGTCTCCCCCTCCACTCACCTAAAAAAAATGAAGGAAAAAATTACTTTTGCAAAATTGAACAAAACAATTTTTTCTTTCTTTTCTTCTTTCTTTCTTTCGGTTGGTTTCTTCTTTTTTTATAACTTGCGGGAAGATTCTTTTTACCATAACGCAATAAGTCGGTCCGGCGGAAAGAGGCGAGCAGCTCGTTTTCTTGCTTATTTGCTGGCCCTAATCACACTCTTGTGCAGCAAAACTCGCCTGCATTAGTGGTGGCCGGTGGAAATGGCAAAAGGCAACAACGGCACACACTGCCGAGTCGAGATTGCTATTTTTACCTTATTTCCTCGACTCTTGTTATCTTTTTATGTATCAAACAAGAGTGTGAGAAATGAATGAAAAGTTGCGAACTAAACTAAAAACTGACGATCGAGCGTTATTTACACTTCTTCGCGCGCAATTTCCAGCTCTAAAAGTGTGAATAATTAAAACTCTTGTCTGACAAGTTTATCAAGTTGAAATGCACGTTGCAAACGAGCGATGTTAATCAGGATTATTTTTTTAACGAGTCATCGCAAGAACAATATTCGCGAATATGGCGGCCAATTGTCAAAATAGAATGGGAAGAAAAGTCGTGTTTGTGCTGATGACTTTGCTCCCGCTCTTTCCACTTAATTAAACTCAAGCACTTTTAATATTCAAGGGGCAGGACGAACAAAGAATTAAAAAAAAGAAAAAACTCGGCATCAACCATCATCAAACAAAACCGGCGACCCGAAAAAATTGACGCACAACCACGTCTATTCACTCATTAAAGAAAATGAAATAAAAACGTGAAAGTTGTCAGCTTTTTGACACCTACTAATTTCATTGCTTTGAATAAAAATTTACACTTTCGTGAACCGCTATAAAGCTGAAAAATTCTTTAAAAATTCAGATAAAAAACAAAGTTTATGTATCAATATCACTCAAGGTTGAGAAACGACGTATGTAAGGTTTCACTATTTCAACAATCGCTTTGATTGGTTGATTTTTTCAGTGAGTTTTTATGGGCGATTTACGATGTCCCACTTCGAGCTGAATGTGAAAGTGTACAAATCCTCTCCGTTAACGTCTCTAAACCTACTTCCATAACGAAACAAATCTTTAAAAAAAATTAAATTATGCGATTTTATTATTATTTTTTGGTTGGTTTTCTAGTAAACTTTTGTTGGTAATGCAAAAGTGAAAATGATGCAAAAGTGGCGAAACCTTATATACGTCGTTTCTCAACTTTGATATCACTCACAGCCAAGATGGTCTACTGTAAACATGTGTTTTTTTCAAGTGGAGAAAAAAACACCTCATTTTATTCAATTACTTCACCATTTCTCACCCCCCAAATCCATACAAATAATCATTACGTTTTAATACGAAATTTACCTACGTCATTTACCACTAATGCAAAATTAAACAACTTTTCTTTCATTTCAAACTTTGTCTAAACAATTAAATTATTTTCCTTTGAGCCATTTTCCTTCCCTGACATTTTTAATAAAAAGACAAACAAAAAAAAAAATTTAATTTATTTTATCTTTTTGTGATTGAAATGAAGTTTAGAAATGTTTATAGTTCCATGCAAGATTAGGCAAAGAACGACCGTTCTTTTTCTATTCTCCCAAGTTTTCTTCCCTTTTTTTCCCCCCTTTATTTGCCTTTTTTGTGCTCCGAAGATTATCGGATGGAGGCAACATTGGGTGGAATTTCCAATTGAGTGAAGGCTTAACGTTGAGTGTTCAGAGAGAGGAAAACTTCAATTACTGTCTCAACAAGAAAGATTACAAGCTCTACCGTCACCGTGTCTCAGTTCGCGTCATGTGATTTGTACCGTAAACACCTATGCACATCAAGGCTCGTATGTCGTCGATTTGCGACTACAACCTACCGCAGTCTTATGTGCCTGCACTTTCTGCACGTCGTTTTCTTTGTCTAGAGCTTGTCTCGAAAGCAGAAAATAAAAACCGGTTGGAGTCAACACCGCTGTTACCACTAATGCATATTCCTTTTTTACTACGTGCATCTTGACGTTCGCGTTTTTATCTTTATTCAATTTTTATTGCAATGGAGAATGTTGAATTCGAGAATTTGCTGCCGATATCATTTTTCATCACAAATTTTTTTTTCTTGTCTTTTTCTCGGGTTTTAATAAAAGCAATTGTCTACAATTGTTTGCAATTGATTTTTTAAAAAAAGTTGATTTATGATAGTAGTTATTTGGATGTTGACCTGCATTTGGAAGTTGTATAAAGTTTTGCTATGTTTTTATTCAATTACATCCTGCTGAAGTATCCTATTTCCAATTGCAGGTAATCAGTTTTGAAGATTTTTTTTTGTTTGTTTTTCAATTTTTATAAGAAGAGAGATGCGAGTTTATCCTTTCAGAAGTGGGCTTAAAAAAGATGAGTGTATAAAAGAATTATTGTTTGTTAGTGGCTTAGAAAGAGTAGGTCATCTTCTTTTGTTGCAAGCCTCGAGTCCTCTTGAATTGAGCTGTTAAATATTATTTGAAAAGTGAAAAACAAATCAATAAGAAAGTAATTATGAATTGTTGTTCGCAATTCTCCCTTGATTACTTTGTTTTTAAGAATGATTTTCATTCAAAATCACTTTTAATTACGTACAAGTTTTTGAACGAACCATTGATTTGCACATTTCATTCAACAATTGCTTTTCAAGTTTTGACATTATTTTGCACTCCATTTACAATTGTGTTGCAAAAGAAACTCTACACTACAAGTACTTTAGTTTTAAATTGTTGAATTTACCATTAAGGTTGATTACTGTTTTAGAAATTGCTGATTTTTTTCTTCTCCTAAGCACATCATCTGATTCAACACTTTGTTTGAGCATTAAAATTCAAACTGGCCACTTAGACTATTGCTCAGGTGCTGTGTCTTAACGAATCGTCTACACGATCATTAACAAAATGGAAACCGGACTCGCTAAGCATATACTGTCGTCGAGTTTAAGAAGGGGAATTTGCATTGGGACTTCTGTATTTCTCCAAGACGGAACTCGAAAACTGCAAGCGTAACTAATTACGTAAAAGCCTCGTTATTTTTTCACCCTCAGATGAAAGCTGCAAAAATGCTTGCTAAGAAATGGAACCATTAAGCGCTCTCTTGATAACCGGTCGACCGCTCTTTGCCTCGCACACCTTTCATCGCTCAGCTGCCGAGAGATTTACTCTCCACTGCCATAAAACACAAAAATCTTAGTAACGTTCGATTAATCGTTCAACTGTACAGGAAATAATTAACGTTCCCAAGGTTGACTCAATTAAATGCGTGACTAATAAACAGCTCATTAGTGATGTGTTTTCGATTTTACGTTAAATTTTATTCTCCATCGTGGGGCTCGATAAAGGAGAGTAAGTGTTGATGCTCATCGATTCGTCGTTGAAGGACTTCACTCGTCTTTCATGATGTCTGAGATGCTCAAAATGCGTGTAATCAGCTGTAAAACGATACGTCAAAATCGCTGTTCGCGTTCGAATCCTCTTTCATATCAATTATTATTTCTTTTTATATTTTACAGGTGACATCTTCTGTCACGAAAATCATCATTTACAGTTGCGCGCCTTTACTTTGCAGCTGCTGCAATGGCAGGAGTTTCTCAAATTTACACAGAGATTAAAGTTAAAGCATCACAGATTCCCTAAAAGCATTTTTCATCGCGAGCCCCGAGGTGCAGTAGAAACCTCAAAAAACCGCTATTAAAAGTAATAACGCTTCATCCGTAATGAAATTTTTTTTTGTACTAGCAATGACATGTTTGATCCAGCGGATGGGAAATCTCTAAAAGAGATTTGTTTTCAACTCATTCGTTTCCCCAGCTCGCGTTTGAATTTGAAATTAAAATTGAAACTATCATTCTTTGAGGCATTTTGTATGCAAAATCAATTAGATAGCTTTGATGTTATAAGAAGTTTAATAATTTAATTGTTTTTTTTTTTCAAGATAAGAGTTTTGATGTGAAATCCCAGTTGTAATAAATACAGATTTAATAAAATGGAAAATTTATAATTTTGAAAAATATATAAGTAATGAAGAGGAAAAAGAGTAATAAAGTGATTATGATTATATTACGTCCGGAATTTTCCCGTCTTCTCTGGAATTTCTGTATATTTTAACATTTTATTCCGAGTTGCCAAAGCTGCTTATCGATTAATTATTTGGCAAGGAGTTTATTAGATTTCCTGCATCAACTTTTTATCATTTTAGAATGTAGATGGCTTAATCTACATATTAATTAGTCTTAAACAGTGATAAATTCAACAAAAATATTTATTGGAACTTCAGTTGCAAATTTCTACTTGCCAAATGCCACATATTACTATTTGGAGCAGCAAGTAAAGACACTTCCGGTAAAGTTAGTCACAGGTCATTTAACGATCACTCGGAATAACATTAGTACTTGGTGTCAACAAAATTTCAAGAGTCAATTTCAAATAAAAATTTTTCAATTCCATCACGAAATTACCAACGCAGTCAATACGATCGAATGGTTTTCATTTACGATTCATTACCAAACCGTAAAATGTGTTAATGAAGAAATGTAGCGTGCAAATTGACTTACTGACCAGTTAATATTGTCTGAATTTAATTGGAAATGACTAATTAAGATGAATGACCAAGCAAAACTTATTTAACCATTCTAACTTTACTAATACCCAATACAGCAGAATAAAATTCATTACAAAATGGGATTTTTCCGTTATTCTGTGCAGTTAAGCTCTGGGATATCAAACAAAATCACATCTCGAATTCAGATAATGAATTTCTCTCTCCGATTTATATTTCTCTTTAAAAAAAAGAAAAATCGGTTTTTAAAGTAGTCTCATCTCATTCTTTCCTTTTCCTTTTTATTTTTTTTCTTCCTCTCCTCTTCTCGTCTTGTCGTCGCTCATTGATTGTCTTTGACCGGGGTTCCTGCCCTTCTTGGGGAAAAAAGGCTACCCCTACACACTGCCATCTGGAGAGGCCATTTCTCACCAAACAGCAAATTGAATTCTTTCTTCCTTCCATCTAAAAAGATGAATGCACGATTATGGGACGTCATCCATCGATAACTGAACTCTTCTTTCTCGTTTCTCCCTCTTTTCTTTCCTTTCCTTAAATTTCAAGCAGAGAAGCGCGGGGCAAAGGAGAACAATCTGTCTTCGCTTTTTCCACCCTTCCTTCCTTCACCTGAGTGTAAATGAGGGATAATTTGGATACGTGCATCTCGAGTTTAACTTACACTGCAATTTGCGAATTTTTTTCTACCCTTTTTTTTTCTCTCTCTCTCTTTCTCTGCTTCTTATTTATTCATTTCTCAAAACGCCACATTTTTACTGAACCCAGTCACGCTTGCGTTGGTCGTTAGACGTGCGCGTGGGGTTTTTGTTTTATTTTTTCCAAGTCTTGGAGCCCAAGCAGCCGTGTCCTCGACTGTAATTGGCTTACACCTGCCCTTTATTATCACCATAACAACATTTTACTACTTTCAACACTCGTCTTGTATTATAACGAAGCGAAGCCGAGTTTTCAACTGTTGGGATACAAAGGGGTGAGCTTTAGCCCTCGTGTTTTGATTGGCATTCTTTATGTCTCTATCTGAGGGCGATCGTTGTGTGCAACGTCCTCGAAAAAAAAAGAAACTTTCTTTTTTCATCGTCGTGTGCACGACACTCCACAATTGGGTAATCAGCGACGCCTTCCAGTTACTATTTGCTTCTTATTGTGCTATTCACTGGCAGCAGATGTCGCATCCATCAGATAGAAGAAAATTTGAAGGAGCTCGCGTTGGCCTCGAACGGCAAAGTGTTTTCTTCCGCCTGATGAAATCTCAACCTCTCGTGTGTGTTGCGTGAAAACATTTGAACCGAGCAAAAATTTCTCTTCCTCGCTTTTCTTTATCCCAGAAACCCCCTTTCTCTTTTAACTCGGATAGTTTTTTCTTTTTTATTCCTTAATAATGTCTAAGATTCAAAGGGTGTTAAAACGGAATCAAAGGAGAGGAAGAGAGTTGATTAGGAAAAAAAAGAGGAGAATAGAAAATTTCGCAGCAAATCGCGCAAAGCTTAATTTGGTCCTGGGAGAGTCACTCGTGAGCTCTCGTTATAAGTGCAAATGAACACGTGGCATCAAGAAGGAAGAGTAAATGTGCTTCAATCCTTTGCTGTGATAAATGGGTTGCACATGCAATTACACTTAAGTAGAAACGACCTTTTCAAAAATTCAATGTTGTTTCGTTGCTTTGCTTTGCGTTATACTCTGTACAGCTTTGCTTCGTGTGCCAGCTTTATTTTTATACACTAAATTTATACAATTTAGTTAATTTTTCTCGTATTTCTAGCGAAATAATATGCGGAAATTGTTCTCATCGGCAACTGCATTAATTACCGTGTAGAATTAAGCAATTTTACATTACTTTTTATTACCGGAAGTTATAGCGGCATTTTTAGTTTTAAAAAAATTGGATAAAGGAGGGGAGAGGGTTCAAAATGGGTTTGCTGTTTCTACGGCTTTGAAGAAAAGGTTTTGTGTATGGTAACTGTGGCAAAGCCCTGTTTGTTTGTAATTTACGAACAAAATATAATAAAACTTTCCAAATGTGCTCTGAAGACATGGACTGGACAGTTAAAATCATCGTAAAATCAACTGCAGTAACCTATAAATGTGTGGATCAATCTTTTCAAGCAGTCGACTTGTTTTGTAAACAATAATGCTACAACATCATTTGGCCCGTGAATTACTGCACTGCTATAAATTTCCTTTAAAAGTGGTTTATTGTTGCTGTTCCGTAACAATTGTTTTATATATTCAATGCAGCATGTAAACAATCATTTAGTTTCAAGAGTTTCGGCATTGAATACTAATTTTTTTTCAAAAGCCACATTGGCTAAAAGCGAAATTCATTGTTAAAAAATACAAAACAATGAAAAAACAGATTCATCATTGAATAGAGTGAAGAAAAACTCCAGTTGCTCAAAATATCACTGCAATTCTTCTAAGTGTTGCAGCAAACATCAATTTCCAAAGCAAAAAAAAAAAAAATTCCATTTTTGGCATTAAATTTCATTCGCTGGAAAGTTTCTCGGGACAAATGACGTTTTTAAACAAAGCTGTTAGAAGTAGCACAAGTAACCATTTCTAAAATTTCCACAAACGTAATTTAAATGGTAATTTTACACTCATCATAAAATCTTAATTCCAAACGAGGCTTTTATTTTCTTTTTGTATGTCTGGGTGCTTTTTCCCAAATAACTTTTGAAATTTTTATTTCATTAGCACTTTTACGAAAATTCAGTACACTAAAAAATTACTTTTCATTTATTTACGACCACTCTCTTTTACGGACCCGGGTTGATTATACTGTATAGACAGAAAAAGAAAGCACTACAGTACTAAAACGAACACTTGAGTTCTTTCTAAATCAACTGGAAAGTACATATTCTCCTCTATCTCTATAGTCTATACACTCATTGTTTCATCACCTTGATGAAATTAAAGGCACCTGTAGTGCGAATTTCGACCAGCCGCTCAACAACCACACGTGCGATTGCATTTTCTTTTGTGGCAGTCTCGGGACAAAATAATGGCATTATCCTAATTCACTTGAATTTACCTCCTCTAATAAAAGCGAGAGGGACAAGATGAATTGCATCGCATCGCGTGAAATTGCATTTTTATAATGACCCTTTGCAGGCAATTTCTCTTAGTGGTGCTGCGATTGCGACTATTTGCACCCCGCCTAATGAGTGTGGAGTGCTGGTTTCCACGTGATTTCCAATAATATCTTTTTTCCCCATTCACCTGGCACCTTACTTTATTAGATCTTGCAAATGATGAGTTACGGGAACAGCTTCAACCAACCTCTTCGAGTGCACCTTCGGCGTCGGTGCCTTATTAGGCGTGCTTCTGGCATCAATGTTTGATGAAATTGAATAGCTTGAAAAATTTGCAGTATTTATCGATCCGTTTGTAAACTAGCGAATTGCTCATCGCGAGTATATCTAAGTGAAGCTCGCCGTCTGTATCGAAACTAGATATGTCCCTTTGCGAAAAGCAACCTTTTATCTGCAATCGCCATTGGTCGGGGAGGAAAAAGAGACTCTTACAGTCCAAGCAAAGCGTTTTGGCACGACAAGCAGGGGCAACCATGAATATCAAATGTGCATCGAAGTCAGAAGCAAAGGCAGACTTCTTTGCCCTTATTCACTCTCGCGAGGCCGTTAACCGTAGTTCGCCCACTAGAAATGAATAATTGATGAGAGCCCCTACAGCCAACCAGTCCAGCCAACAGAGTTAATCATATTCTTGCGTGAACTACATTTGATGATGATCAAAAAATCTATGCAGAAGCCGCGTAAAGCAAAAATACATGTAACATAAATTAAAAAAATATATATGTTTGTATTGGAGAAATGAATAAATTACACAAATTAATCTAAAGGAGATGCAACTAAATAAAAATTAGAAAGTACAGTACCGGTAAACAAAAAGTTCGAAAACTCATCTTGTTGAGTTGTGTTTTCTTAATATTTGCAAGATTATATTTTAAAATTCTGCACTAACAGCTAAATATTATTTTTATGTATTTTTTTTTAAGTTTTGCCATAATTTAATTTAATTTTTGACTTTGGACTTAACCTTTCTACATGCAGAGAAATAAAGGTGTGAAATGTATAAAGGTGGGTTCACACTTGTGCTTAACTTAACTTAAAGAAAACATTAAGGTGTGCGTTGTGAGATACTAACAAACTTGTAAGTCAAAGTTTTCTTAATTCAAGCAGCTGCACTAAATCAAAGATGGCAATCTTCAACCTAAGATTCCAGTCAAAATTTAGAATATGTTATACAAGTAAACACTCGTGGAACTGTAAACTGTGAACCTACTTGTAGTATATTGCAACAATGCATTCAGTGATTGTGTCACATTACTTTAATGCTCATTATACGGGATTGTTCTTGTAATTGTTCTTTCTTTTTTCTGTTAGGCTTTGATGGTAGTTTTCTGAGATCTGATAATCCAACTCATTCTACAGCCTCATAGTTTCCAGCCACTTTTGTGACTCCAAATGAGAACTCAGTGATTTGGACTTTGGTTTTTGTTCGTTCGGCAACAACTTCTTTGCTTCCTAGCTTTCTTTGTCAGTCTTTGTTTTTTGTTTTCTTGCCTGCCCTCTAGTGTCAGATTTGGCTTAGCAGTCGTGCAAGTTTTGATTACATTCGTTTTCTCTCTCTACTAGCAGTACCGTATTTAACTCAATTTCATCCGTGCAACGACTCCGAAAACCAGAAATGTTCATTTCGTTTCATTTACATTACCAATTACACTAGTTATAATAATGTACATTAAAGTTGACAAGTTATTACTTAATCTCTTACATCGATAATTGGTCAGTAAAGCATTTGAAATTTAGTAATTCAAATAAATGCCATTGTTATTTCGTTGGTAATCACCACAATTGAATAATTTGTGTTGTGCTCATCCAGCTTCAGTGAGAGCATTTCACAGTGCATAAATTAAATGTTCCCTGATTTTTAATTGGTGCAAGCTTATTTCCCTTTCGAGAATTGCGCGCGATCCTTTCCAGATGCAGAGCTCCAAGCTCAACAACCGTGCTTCACATGTGCGAGTGGCTGTTCCTGCTCAATGTGCCAATCCTTTTGTGATGTCGTGTCCATTGTAATACCATTAAGTTTGGCTGGCAACCAAGATTCTTTGTTTGAACACGGCCGCAAATCCTAATGAGGTGAGAGTGTTCGGCCATGCTTGTAAAAAGATGAGCGCCGCCGTCTCGCAAAAATGCTCACCCTCGTGACAAACGCTCGAATTTGAAAAAAGCGGTTCTTGACCCGCTTTCCTCCATTTCAATATCCATTTTCCCCCCTCACTCTGGCACATCAACACTGCCACTCTTTGCCAAATAAAATAAAATTTGGCGCGTCTCGTGGGCGATCAGTGTGGCGCCCGTCGGTCAATTAAGTCAACTGCTTGCAGTACTGGAATTCTCATAGGGCGCAGGAATTCTCATAGAACCGTGTTTATCCCTTAAATTTTTCTGCTTACCAAAGAGATAAATGAATTCACCGTACTTCATTGTGCTTTCAAACCGCGTCCATAGGGGCATCTCTTGTCTCACACCCACATTGCTAAATGACGGGTGAATTTTCTGGTCGACTAGGGAAAACTGCGGTCACTGGGTGACGATGTAAGCGTCTTCTTTTTTTTGGAAAATGTTAGGAGGTGAAGAAAGACGAGTAAGATATCTAGGGGAAACACCTCTGGGAACGATAAGAAAGAAGCCAAAGCTGCCCTTGAGCCCTCACGGACTTGCCATTTCGGTTGCATCTTTGTGGCGCTCGCTTCAAAAAGGTTCTTTTTGTTGTCACTGGAGACCAGCGAGAACACGTTTTGGATGGAGTCGAGGAACTCCGAGTCCTTTGTGTGACGTCGAAGACGAGATGGATGGATGATGAGATTTTTTTCCTTTTTCTCCCCTTTTTTTTGTTTCGATTTGAAATTGGGGCACGTGACATCGGCCTTAGCGAGCCTCGAGTAGTGAGCCTCTCTTTTGAAAAGGAATTCGACCCGACGTGCGTCCATCTGTTCTTTAGAGCTCAGACTCGCACCTTGTGTATCGATCGGAAGCATGAGAAAGAAAGGCAGCGGGCAAATTCATTCGACGGTGCGGCCAGGGAAAGAGGTGGTGTACGGGTGGGTGGTTGCGATTGCCGAGCGGCGCATTTTTATTGGATCATTGTCGTGGAAGGAAAGACGTTTTACGAGTCTAATATATCTGTTGCCCACCACTACTCGATTGGCCACCTCAGGAAACAGATTCCCGTGAAGGCAGGCGCCATTCATCCTTATCATTCTACTCCATTGGTGTCCGTGCCCGATAACCTCCTCTTGCGTACACGCGCTAACCGCACGCAACTGCGAGTGCTTTCTTCCGACGCGCGGGAATAAGGAAACTCTTCATCAATTAATTTTCTCTCTTCGATTCGCTATCGTTACGCCGGTTCCTGACACGAATCTACGCTTCATTCCATTTCTCTTAATTCACGCGCTCAAGCCGAATGCAGTCTGAACTTTATGTTTGCTCTATTTATTTATCTCTTAATTTTATACGCAACAACGTAATTTCAACCTCGTAAAATCAATATGGATTGAGTAATTTGTTAGAATGACAAATTACACGGTTGTCTTGTGGTCAAGTTTGCTCGGGGCTCCCGCTGTTATGATTAAGAACAGTCTACGATAAAGGAGGGTCCAAGAAATCTAGCAAATCAAATCACTTTAAATGTATAAAAAAAATCCACAAATCTCATTTAATGGATTTTGGATAATGGCGGATTGATGTCAAGCATTTAGTGCAGGTACTTTCAAGAGCCCCACTGTCAATTTCCCACGGGTCTCTTTCTAAATCAAGGCCCTTAGTCCTCACTATACACATGTTAAGGTATTTTGTGCATCCTAGTGAAATATGTGACAGTTGGACCTTTTAAACACAGGAGCCCAACTTTTGCTCTTGGGACTCGTGAGTAGTAAATAACATTTTTCAGTGATGAGCTCTAAAACCTACTAAGTACTCTTTAGTCTGGCTCGGGGTGAATTCACCGTGGTCAAGTACTTTTAAAGAATTTCAGCCATTACAAATTTAACAGCAGATTCTCTTTAGATATAAGAGAAAACCAAAGCAAATAATTTCTCTATTGCTACACTTGTAGTCAGAAAAAAAAATAAAGTAAAAATAAATAAAACTTTCTTCCCCACTCATAAATTCTATTTTTCGAAAATACACTATCGCAACAAGAAATCGGATAACTTATGACAGTTGAAATTAATGAAACCATTTTTTGTGGCGTGAAAACGTGTTTTTTGTGGTCATTTGTGCGCTATTTATCGCCCCCACAACGAGGGAAAGGGTTAATTGGCACAAGTACAACTTTTGCCGGTTGTTTTGGCCGGTTGCAGTTTGTCGGCTCGGGTCTTGATCCCCCGGTGGAGAGATTACTATTGTCTTAAGTGTAGCGAGGCGTGGTCAGCTGGTCATGAATCACGCTCCAGCCCAGCATTCGGTCTCCTCAAACACCGACTCTCACACGGTTCGAGTGACGAACTCGACGAGTCGGTCGCTCGATCATGTGATAAACAGCTGTTGCCGAGCGTCCGCCTTTTGATTGGATAAACTAATTCCGCCCAACTAACTGTATTAAAGCCGTAAATTCACTCGGCTTGCTTTAACGAGGCTTCAAACTCTTATCCTTCGACGAAAACCGAAAAACCCAGTCCACGTTTTTAAGAGTTGTGACTGCGTGAGCCTAAATCGAACGCAATACAAAATGTGGGATGTCAGTTCCACATGAAATTGAAGGCTACATTATTTCCTTATTACGCCACACAAGATTTACGACCCAATCTTTTTAAAAGAATTTTTTTTTTTTTTTTGCTGTTTTTTTTTTTTTTTTTACAACCCCTATAAGTGCACGACACGTGAAGCTCGTAAGAGACACATCAAAAGGGATACATAATCATCTTTTACCTTTTAAACCACAGTAAAAATTAATTAAAATACATAGAGTGCCCTTTAATCATCACGTTCTGCGTAGCCATGACGACGGGATATATGAGGTCAAGAGTCAAAAGATGCTGCGTGGCGGTGGTGAACATTTTCCTGTAGGCGAAGCTCCAAACATCTTTAGATGTAAACAAAAGTGCTGAATCATGATGAGTCTTGTTTTTTTTCCTTTTCTTTTCCTTTTTTTCTTCTTCTTTTGGTCCATCATCATGGAAAAATCGCAGGTAAAGTTTATCACCAGTGAGAGTTCCGCCTTGGAATGTGAAGATTTCGTTCTCATGGCGCCACAAGGCTCACCTTTGTATGGGTCAAGGGATTTCATTCGATGTCCCTCAGATGGATCGTGCCATTAACCTCTTGCACCTTTTTTTCTGCGATGATGACCACGTTTTGAGAAAGTTACGAGCGAAGCTCTTGTCAACAGTTACCGCTTGGAAAATTGAACGGAGTCAAAGGTTGACGCTGGGACTTGTGCGATCTCAGATTCATTCAATGTTGTCACTTTTTCTTTGCACTTTTCATCATTTTCAGTAAATTGCACTTGTCACCTGCTTTAAAAATTTCATTTCCAACTTCGTGGGGGGTAAGATGAGTCGAGAGACACGCCTTTATTTTTTTCTCTTTTTCTCTTTTTTTTTATTTGGAAAAAAAATTAATGAACAGCGTAATGTAAAAGCAATGAGTTGTGGGCAAGATGAAAAACACGAATCTCTTGGCAACTGACCACGACCTTCGACTTCTTCGTCACAAAAATACTTGTGATGCCAAAAACATTCCTTTTTTTTTCTTTCGCTCTTCTTCTCATCTCATTTCTTCAATTCGTTTTCAAACTCCGTATTTTCTCTTTTGCTGAATTTGTAAAGAAAACTACTTGGCAGCGAGCCTTGACCGACCAAATGCTACGTCAGCATCTACGACCATCACACAACATTTAACTTGATTGTGGACGGAAAAATTGAAATATCTCACTTTCATCTTTCTTTCTTTCTACATTTTGTTAATATAAAGCCAAAAATATAGCGATCCCATTTTACGTAGGTTTACTAAAATTTCTAAAACAGATTTTAAATTTTCTAATTCCAGTAATAGCAGACGAGCACGAATATCGTCTAACACGATACCTGATGGCAAATTACGACGCAGCCGTTCGTCCGTCGCACAATGCCACCGAGTCGCTGCAAGTTGTGTTTGGAATTTCCCTTCACCATATCATCGATGTGGTAAGTAAAGATTCCTTTTATTTATTTTTTTTTGTTTAAGAGAACAGTGGTGCGGCAGGAAATTTAATCGATCCGGTGTTCACAGTCGGTGATTGGCTGTTCAATTTCGGCGAGACGTCCTTTGTCTGTCGGAAACTTTCTCTTACATCAAATATGCGGGCACTGCAACTCAACGAGTGCAATTTCAATTCGTTGGAAACCATCTATGTCGTTAGTGAAGAGAACCTGGTTTCGTGACTTATTTCCCACGAGAGAGAGAATGTTAAGTTCACAAAAAAGACTGTCAACTCATAATTTCTTGCAATGCGCGTTTCTGTAGCAGAAAAAAAATTCATGAAACGCTTTTCCGGGTGATCTATGTCCTCCCACTGGCAATTGCAAGCGTAATAAAATCTTTCCTAGTTATATTTGTAATTTTTACATTTAAATTAGCATCTTAAAGGAGTTCTTTGAGTTATTGCCATCCAACTAACGTTCGTGTTGCAGTATAAACATCAGTCGTTATCTAATTACAAACCAAGAAAAAGCAGATAAAGTGATTATCACGTAATCACAGTTCTAGAACGCCCAAACCTCAAAGAAGAAAAACTACAATTGTAAAATGTTTGCACCGTATCGTAAGTCGTAATTCTGTTTACATACGTGCTTATTAAGTCGAGATCTGACCTCACGAGAAAGTGTGTTTGCTAATTAAGCTAACTTGGCCATTTGAAGCCTAAAAGCACCGCCTGTGCTTTTCCGCACGGCACTTGGCGCATTAAGAGGACCAAAGCGCGTGAGTAACTTAATATTAGCCATATTGAGCGGAATGATTGGCAGATTGAGCGAATGTGGCTTGTTTCCTTATCACTCATGACGAGTGGGCGGACATCCCTTTCGATAGATTCATTTCCTCGCCATGCGACTGACTCTTTAAAGGCGCACAATCAATCGAGTTTTGATGGCAGGAGACAAATTTCAAGCTCTAATTTGACACGCACAGCGATCGAAGAGAAATTTTTCTCGTTTCTCTTCTTTTCTTTTTGTTCCCCTTTCGTTTTTTATGCAGGGGCAATTTAGTATTCACCCCCGGATTAAATGATCCGCACTCGTATTAAAATTGATCGCTCTGTTTTTAACTATAACCATCAAATTAACTCCCTCAACAAGAGGACGGCTGCTCCCTGTGCGCAGATAAATCTCTCGCCGAATGTTGATGCATCGAATCGACATTAGAATCTCATTGTATCTTCCCGGGGGCTACATCTGCTTAGCGTCTGCAGTTACACCAATGAAAATGAATAATTTTAAAAGCGCGCCAAAACGTCAATTGCAGTGGCAGCTCTCCGAACGACGCGCGTCACATAACGAGCGTGATAAATGAGCGCGATTTTGCATTCGGAGAAACAGAAAAATCCGGCATAAAAATAAAAAATAAAAAGCTTTTTTTATTTGCTGCACACCAACTTGAATTTGCATAAATTTGTTACGCGATCGGTTTGAAGGCGCAACGGCAACACTCGGCTGAACCGATAAGGACGGACGGGAGAGAAACGACACTTTGTCAAGCTAAAGGGTGAGGCGTTTCGTGCGTTTTTGGTCACATGTCGCTGCCAAATTCATGTCACGGCCACAACGTTCCACCAAACACACACGCATGGCGTCTCATGCGAGCCCCAGCCTCAACCCAACCCCTTTCCCGCACCCCACACCCCGTGAGACATTTGATTAAAACAGGAGCCAAGTCTTTGTTGATGGCGGAGAAATAGATTGGAAGTTTTCCAAAGCGATCTCTGACTGCAAATGTCGCTGAGCTTTGCTTCTCAGATGAGCGTCAACCAACCAACCAACCAGCCAGTTTTGGCACTGCAGTGACGTTTTGCTTTCCCCCTCGCTTGACACACACCACCGAATGGAAAACGCGCCGTCCACATTTGTCGGCCGAGAGGTCAGTTGCGAATTTAATACCGTGGAAAAACCTAATGGGTGGAATTTATTAGCCGCTAAGCCCCTATTTATGTTGTATAGCCCTTTCTCGACATGTGATTAGGTCGTACGTTGTACGATCAAGCTTCTCTGCCGTGACCGTTACTATGGAAACGGGAAGAGACGACCGCCGAGGGTCGGCCAGCGGACTTGGATCTCGGGTGCTGCATCCTATACATGCATCGACCAATTTCTCCCTGAAAACCAGTTCAGGTCGTAAATGGCGTGACAAACGCGTTTGAATCAACAAAACTTTGTTGGCCCTTTATCCGCTTTATTGGAGCGCAGATTCGCTTTTCTGACACGAGAGATTCTTCTCCTTCTCGTTTTCCGCTTTTCTCCACACATCGATCGGCCACCAACGGCGTCGCCGCACGGTCAATGCGGAATTCATGAGCAAATGTTTCCAGCTGAATATATAAGTGAAGCTTTAGGCCAAAATTCTACCTTCTGCATTTTACTCTTTTCAAATCGATCTGTGATTTGTTTTTTATTCTCAGTAAAAAAAGAGAGAGAGAGAGAAAGAAAAAAAAAATCTTTCTGCACCGACGAGTTTCAATTATTTGACGTCACCCAACAAGCTTTCCACTCTCGACTATACCTTTCGCTTCATCTTAAGATTCTGCCACCAATTATAGTCGGTAATCTTGATTAATTGAGCGGCTCACGCGCTTCTCTCAAATGAGAAACCGCCCCTAAACCTTCGTTTCCTTATCGCAATATTTGAATGCACGCGCGTTTGCAATAGAAAATAAAAAGTGTCTTTACACACTGACACTTCACACATCAAAGTTTTTTGGCGCCAAATTATCTCGCCGACGAGATTTGCCGTGAGTAAACATTTTTTTTTTCTTCGCTCGATCTTTTCTCACTCTGTTTAGAGAGGAAATAAAAATAAAGAAAAGAGTTAGACGACGTACGTGGCGCACGTTCATAATTTGCTGTTGATTTTGGGTCGAGTCGTTTGGAACGTAGAATTTGGCAGCTGTTTGAGGTAAAACGTGTTCTAATGAGCTTTAAAAGACGCCATCATTCAGCAGTTGGTCGAAGGAATTGCAGCCAATTATAAAATTATATGACGGGTCAAATGTGTGCCAATATTAAAGCGATATGAATTAACAAGGATTTCAGCAAGCAAATTAGCATGCAAGCGGGCCCAATTTCCTACTCGCAAATTGGTTTCAGCATCAAGCATTTTGTATATTAAGCACTTATTACGCCGTTCGCCATGTTGTTGGTTGGTCAACTGGCCGGCATAATCTCGAATCTATGCCGATACGAGTTACGGTGCAGTATACAAATTGGTTTGCGGCCCACGCAGCCGCAACATTCTCCCATCTCGTGCATTCCCTACGGCGGTGTGGGCAAACAAGTGATTTTACTTGCTTATCGATCTGTCTTTCTTTTTACAAGTCATCAACTGCAATTGTTTAATCTAATTTTCGACATTAAATTCGCTTGGAAATGCTTTTCGATTGTTTTTTTGTTTTTTTAATTTATTTTATTTTAAATGACACGAAGAAAAAATTCGAGATCATATATGTATGTTGTAAAACAATATTTTGCAAATATAATATTTACTCTACTTTAGTTTCTTCAAGATAAACGTTAATTTCTTTTCTGGCAATTGGATCCGTAATAACAAAAAAAAAAAAAAAAAAAATAGAATTGTTAAAGAGCTAATTCCCTTTCTGGTCACGTTCTTGCCTAGTATTGTAAGAGATTAGAATCCTAATTTGAACCGACAGTTCTAAGAAACATTTTACGAGATGACAACGTACAATTATTCCTAAAGTGGTAGTTGAGCATTAATTTTTCCACTCGCCATCTCCTTTAAATAATAAAACAACTCACGTTGGATTATTTTCAAGCACATTTTACGATACGACAAAAAACAGGCTGAGAACCGGTCATTTTGATCTTATAAGTTCCCAACTTAATGGAACCTAATGAGATGATTATTATTTTTGTTGTTGTTGTTGAAGCAGGCTGAGGCAGAGGTTATTGCAATTCCATTACAAGGAGTACTCATTTGTATGTTCGGGGACCAATTTCGTCTTTTCCTCTAATTTCGCGTATTTATTCGTAATTATAAGGCGATTTCAGCTATCCATTCGCTCTACGAACGTTTCTTTCAGAGTGAAAAAACTATTTTCATTAAAATACTTCCTTCCCTGTCGTGCATGTCAAAGAGATTTATTTTCATTTTAATCAACTTCAATATAATGTTGACACTTTTCAGTTTTCATGCCAAAGAAAGAAAAAAAAATATAAAAAATCTCTCATTTCACCAATTCCACAGACTTAAAGCAAATGCAAAGTTAAATTTAAACAACTAATAAAACTCGCTGACACCTGTAAACCTTATTTCCCTCTTTTCTCATTTCCCTTTCATGCAAACAACAGTTAATGTTCTTAATGGTTTAAATAAATTTATTTTTGTTTTGTAGGATGAAAAGAACCAAATTCTCACCACCAATTGCTGGCTTACTCAGGTATGTACGACCATAATCGAGTTAGCGCTAAGTGAATTGAGTAAATTAAGTCAAGGAAAATGGAATTTTCCGCCTTCCAAAATTGTTATAATTCAAACAGGCGTGGAACATTCCTCGAAGTTCCAAGCCCAAAGCTCGACCTTTTTATTACTCGAATCTCATTTTAGTAGTAGTAAAAACTTTCCTCTTCTTAATCGCTTTCACGGAACCCTTAAAATTTGCCGATGTTACAGACAACCAACCCACTAAACATAACTCGAGATAATTGGGTTACCCAACTCACAGTCTTTCAACTTAATTCTATTTTAACGAGACGTGTTTAGATCGCACCTGAAACGCGAGCCAAGACAAATTGAAACGTCTATCTCAAGGTTATTAGGCGGATACCCTATGGAAATTGGACAGGAAGCCCGAAAGTGGAGTAGTTAGTTAGTTAGTTGGTGAATGGGATGATCGCTGTTGGCTGTCGATCATTCGGATCGAGCGGACATTAAGGCGATAAACAGACGCCAGCGGCCCCTTGATGTCTTAACGTCGCATGTAAATCTAGAATCAAATTACCCAAGATGCAATTGACAAAAGAAACTCGATGTGTTTACGTTTCTGCTTAGAGAAACAAGCGAATAAAAATCAAGAAAAGTTCCGCCTCAAAGAACTTCCCAGCAAAGCACGTCATTTCGTTATGTCAGTGCGTTATATGCGGAAAAGCCGACGACTCGTTAATTCTGTAATTTCTCGCCTACACTTAATCGTGTTGACCTTTATCGTTTAATTTATGTTCACTTTTTCCTTGTTGTTATTAAGGTGTGGACGGATGCGCATTTAAAATGGAATTCCACTGATTTTGGGGGCATCAAAGTGGTGCGAATCCCTTCAACGCACGTATGGAAGCCGGACATCATTCTGTATAATAAGTACGTTCGCGGAAATTTTTTTTTTGTTGTAAACAAATTTTCAACTTCGGACTTAAATGCAAACTTTTAAATTAAAAGTTGACTCGTATGAATGCTAAAATTTAACGCAAGCATTAGTCAAAACATTGCTCCAAAGTTGTTTACGTTGTTGTTTACCACTTAGAAAAATGATTTCCATAGCCTATAACATTTAGAGCGTATCTCTTGTCACATGTAATGAGTGCAAATTTGTAATACTTTGAAATGTTTAATTTTGAAACTTCAATTAGTGCGGATCCGCATTACAATACTGCAATCATAAACACGAATGTTATCGTCACTTCGACCGGGCAAGTGACTTGGTTATCGCACGGCATTTTTAAAAGTTCGTGCAACATCAACGTAGAATATTTCCCATTTGATGTCCAAGTGTGTCGGTTGAAATTCGCGTCGTGGACTTATGACGGATTACAGGTAAATTACCTTCATTCATAATTAAAAGTGCATTACGGTATCTTAATTTATTCATGCAAATGCAGAATATGGCATTTCACAGTAGGGGGTTCGTTTATTATTTGCATTTGTGTAAATAGCGTTTAAACTGGTTTAAAACGAGATTTACACATTTTTGCAGTCATTTTTTTCGAGCTGGATCGAGAAAAATGTGAAATTTGCACAAGAAAACTTACTTCGAAGAGTCGAGCGAACTCAAATGCCGTCGACGAGATTTGTGGAATTGGAACAAATTTTAGGGATTTTTGGAGGATTTCTGACTAAAGATTTGAGATTTGCAGAATTTTGCAAACTTTTTAGAGACTTTTTAACCCGTCGACGAGATTTTCGAGTTTATCCGATCCCTCGACTTACTTGCATTAGACTTTACACATGTGTACTGGTAAACAATAAACAAATCCACCTACTGTATTTACAATCCCAAATTTCAAAAAAATGTTTATTTTTTCCTGTCCTAAAAAAAATGCAAACGTCATTTACGCGAGGGAGATAATGACATTTTATGCTATTCTCCCCTTTAAAACCGAATCATAAATAATTTAACTGCTGCTTTGACTATTTGATCTGAATCAATTTATCATCCCCAAGAGAGCTATAGAAGCAAGCCAGAATTGTTAAACCAGAAAAAATATGCATATAAAATGTTTTTTATCCAAGTCTATAAAAAAAATCTAAGTTATTTTCACACATTCACACTCACTGGAAGAATGTAAACAGTTTACGATCCACGCATCCTTACCACAACTCCGTCATAAAAAATGTTTGGGACACGCAAATAAAGAAGTAAAGAAAAATTTACCATTTAAGTCAGAAAGTAACTTTAAAAATGTGCAAATGCCATTTACTGTACCCAAAGGAAGATGATTTTATTATGCTCCACTTCCGACAGGACACAGAAATAAATAAATAAAATGAGAAAAATTACCATACATTTTTTCAATACTGGTATAGTGAAAAACAGCTTTTCCTCGACACAGAATTCTTGTTTCGGGTCAGGATGATGTGGATGCATTTCGTGTGCCATAAGTCGTTTACCCGCGTGGGATGCGTTCAGTCGAACTCAATCAGAGTTAGAGATGGAGATTTCCGATGGGAATGGCACAGGATGTTCTTTTAGAGAGGGAGGAAAGGAGATTCCGACATCGATGGCACTCAATTCAATTAAGCACCAGACATGAAGATTAGCGTAATGAATTTTCCCCCAAAACTAAAACAGTTGCGACACAATTCCATTTGGATTTGTGTAACGAGTAAATTGGTTTTGCGTATTACGTTTTTTTTCCCCTTATTTTAACACCCTACTTTACTTTTTATTTTTATTTTCAGATGGATTTAGTCATAAAGGACGACCACGGGGATATAACCAATTACCAAGTGAATGGCGAGTTCGACCTGGACGAGTTCTCTGCTCAACGTAACGTGCATTACTACTCGTGTTGCTCAGAGCCGTATCCGGATATCACGTATAAATTGCGCCTACGCAGACGACCCATGTTTTACGTCTTCAATCTTATATTACCTTGTGTTCTCATAAACGGGATAGGTGAGTAATCCGAGCACTCGATCGATTATCGATGTTTTGTTTTCAGTTTTGTGCCGCACAACGCACTCAAAGAAAGAAATGAAAATAGACATGTTTTTTTTTTTTTGTCTGTTTGTTTACAGCTTTACTCGTGTTCTACGTTCCCCCTGAATCGGGAGAGAAGGTGACTCTAGGCATCAGCACGTTGCTTTCCATGACTGTGTTCCTCATGTTAATCCGAGAAAATTTACCACCAACTGAGAAAACACCGCTTATAGGTATTTGGTGCTGCCAGTGTAGAATAAATATTATCGATTCAAGTTAAAGTTATAAATTGCACCTGAATTTATTTTACTGCTTATGTTCGTTTTCGCTTTGATTATTTGCGTTAAAGATGATGTAACGTAATTTCACATTCACCTTTATTTTTTTTATTTTTTTTGCCACTCGATTACCCTGATAAAATTGTTAGGCCCTTTAACTTTCCCGCAATGCTTTTGTACCAATTGATTTGAATACTTTTCGAATGGTGACGGTCTCTAGACACACATAAACAATTCAGCCTCTCCTAGGTTTCATTCAATGTCGCTCTTGGGATTGGAGAGAACCATGATTCAAGTCCTTTATTGTCGCCGACAATCAACAATAATGATATGCAATTGCTCTTACTGAAAATACAAACACCAGAGCAAAACAGACAACAAATAATAAAGGAGAAAAAATTGTACTTGGTGGGGTAATTCGGGCTCTCATGTTTGGCGCGCGGTTACTGTTATGTGGCATAAAGTGTCGCAGCATTCCACAGTGGGAAAATAAGTAATTTGAAACAATTCCTTTCCCCTCGACTATACTTATAGTTATAAACAAAACAAAAGTATCACTTACGGTTCTTGACGACGATGACTGGTCAATGCTTGGGCGTGTTGTGTGAAAAAAACAAATTGTTTACCGATTTATGGACGTCCTTAAGCGAGTAATGACGGCTCGTTGTGATCCCGCAGATAAACATGGGATGAAAATCACGTGATTCGTCACTTTGAACGGAAATGGCCAAGTTTAAATGTTGTTTTGAAGTTTAAAGCTGATTACGTTGATTGATGATTACCGATGCAATCAGCTCTCTTAAGCTTTTATAATCAGTTAATATAAACCGCATCGCGCAAACAAGTGTACATAGACGCTCCCGAATGGTTGCAGGGCTCAAATCACAGAATATATTAGTGGTGACCCTTCTAAGGACGAGCTTCTAAAGATCAGTGGTCTGTACTAACCTGCAACAACCGCTGATGATACATAACATCTAAACACCACCTGCAACAAAGTATTAATTTTAAACCCTCTTGAAATTTATGGTGCTTAATTTAAAAATGAAATTCGAATACAATAAACTATATTTTTCCTGCTATTTTTTTTTTTTAACAGGTATGTATTATGGTGTTACCATTTGCATCGTTTCATTTGCCACGGGTCTCTCCGTCATCACATTAAACGTACATCACAGAGGCGTGAGAGACACGGAAGTTCCCGCACCTCTGCGCAAACTCGTTCTTGGTGTTTTGGCCAAGGTTCTTTTCCTCAAATTTGAGCCACCGTCAGGTGACCACCTTTCAAAGGTAAGTTTTCAAGTTTTCGGACAGTTTGCGTTGTTTTCTCCTGTGAAGATTCATGATCTTACATACTTTAGTAAAGTCTTATGCAACATAATAGAGATTGTACAGGGTGATTACAAAATTTTGGGTTGCCGGTCACGTGATGGCTGACTTCATCCTTGCATATGGGCAAAAAAAACTTTTTGAGTTTCTCTACAAATCCATGCAAAGTGGATGTCAATATCCACAATGTTGAAACTGTATATTTCTTTTGTAATCACCCTGTATGTAATTTGTTTTCTGAGTTTTCTACCTTTAGATAAAAACTAGACTTGTTATTTATGTTAAGTACAATTGATTTTGCATACAAATGTTGAAAAGTTCTGAAATTTGGAGCTTTGTAGTACCGCACTTCCTGTTTGCATGTTGATTTGAAATTTACAAAACCTTTATAAATTCAAATTGCCTACCGTACTGGAAAATCGGAAAATTAGTAATTTATGAACAAACCGGAAGTTCTACTTTAACTCTCTCGATCCATTGTTCCATTGCAAAGACGCAATCATAGATAACAAAAGATGAAATGATTCCGAGTCAGTCACACGAGAGGGACAACGCAAACTGTCTTAAACATTGACTAACCCTTAATTGAAGGATCAATTTCAGGACAAATCTCATTCGTCCGACATGGACCACATCGAACAGTACAATTTCTCGCCTCGTTTCCCTCACCGGAAACCAGCGAACCCGGAGTCGAGCGCGGACCACTTCGAGCGACAATTTCTGCGTGTCCTTAATAAAATTTATCAAACGATCGAACGTAACGAAGTACGTCAGGCGGGACAAGACAGACGGGACCACGTTCGCATCGAGTGGCAGCAGGTGTCTCTCGTCTGCGACAGATTTCTATTGGCCCTTTTCATCGTGATAACTGCCGTTGCAACTTTTGCCATTTTATTTTCATCTCCGCACGGACCTTGACCTGTGCGGTGTTTACAATCGAAGCTCAATTCATGGCGGAATGTGTGGGCGCGACTGTTTAACTATGCAAATCTGTTAAGTATATGCCGCACGCGCAGCTCAACTCCTTTATTTGAGTCGAAGGCTAAGGAAATCGGTTTTTACGGTCACCCCTTTGTGGCCGTCGTGTTTCGGTACGAACATTACATAAATGACGTGTGGTTTGTGGAACAACGTTACGAGCTCAAATGTTTAATGAAGATGAGATTAAGTTAGCGAGTTTTGATTTACGAATGGATCAACAAGGGAGAACAAAGATGAATTATTTGACGGTCGGTTGACATATGAATATATTAATTATTTCAGCATCTGTATACAGATGCATGTTTTTCAAATCCAATTTCGAGGCTTTCAGCCATTATATACCTGTAGAATTGAGTTTTTGTATACAGTTAGAAATAAAAACTCTTCATTTTTTTTTTTTTTTTTGTAAAAAAACAAAAAAAAATGTAAATTTTAAATGGAAAAGTCATGTATTTTAATTTTATTTTCATCTTTAAGATATTACGGTTTTCTAAAGAGCGAGCAGCATCAACGTTTTTACATTTTTGATTTTCTAGATGATAAATATTTAGTGTTGTGGAAAGGTCACCAAAATATCATTTTAATGATGTTTTTGCATTATTCATGTTTTCCCATCAGTATTGAAAGTCGAGATTTAATGCGGTAGTCCTATTTCCTTAGGTAATAGTCAATTTTTTCTATTTTTATAACTAACAAAATTTTTAAAATTGATAAAAAAAAAACTTTAAAACGAGGTCTTCTTTAAACTATTCTAATATGTAATTGATTTTCATATATTTTCATATAATTTACACTGTGCACGCTTTGCTCTGTTTTATCTTAACAATTACTGTACGTCCAAGCTTGCGTCTTAAGTGGTTCAGTACGATTTACACTCAGCTGTGTTTATGCAGCTTGGGTTTTTGGTTTTTTTCCTCGACGTAACAGGTAGCGGTGAATATAAATTGATTCCCGATTCTTGATCCCTTCATGTCTCTTCAGTGTTTTCAATAGGATCTTGTGAAATTTTTTTTCCCTCGCCGAACGCATTTGATACGATTTTCTCGCCATCCCATACATCAAAATTTAAAAACCTTAGACACATTTCGATTCGTTTCACACGGAGGAATTGAACCATGCAATCACGTTTTACCTTCGGTGTATAGATGATTTAGCTATTTTAGCTCGGAGTTGCGCACGTATATTGTCACATCAACAACAACTGGATTTTCTTCAAGACTCTTGATACTTATTCAGTTCCACCACTACATTTCAAGTTGAAGATTTTGTTAAGTGAATTAAATTCGAGTATACGTGAGAAACAGAACCGTAATGAAAACGATGGCATTTAAATCATGCTTAAATTTAATGCTTTTCTGGTCTGCGATGCAAATAATTAATGAAACGCACATGTTTGGCGAGTTTGCTATTTGCCGGACGAATATTTCCCTTTGAAACAAGTAAACAGGTGTTTGAAATATTTGCAACGGAGGGGGTTAATGACTGAAACACGGTATTTAGAGATTCCAGGGAAATATTTGTGTACGACATATAGACCCTAGAGATAAAAATTAATTGAATGTTTTCGAGATAGTTAAATGTAGCTGTGTATAATTTAATTCATGAGAAAAAAATTATTTTGATATAATTGAAACATTTTATCAATTTTTTGCGGAATGCTTATTGCATTAAATTGCATTCCACAGAAATAAAGATGCTAAATAAATGTTTACAAAAAGGCCAACTTACCCATTGCCATTATACTGTCGTTACCTGGTGTCACTGTCTGTTCGCGATGAGAACATGTTTGAGAATTTGCCACCAGATGGCGTCTATTTTGTAGGATAAACATTTGGTGTTAAATGACCACAGCAGTTTAAGAGCAATGGTAAAGCTTTCCTGCAAGTTGGGAATAAAAGACGTCATTTACAGACATTATTAGCGGCGCGATCTGATGACGATTTTTAAAAACAGAGATATCTGCATTTTTAAAAAATTAAAATAAAGAAATTGATTTAAAATGGTTGTGAATGTGTACGGTATATAATTTATAAATTTGCGGAATAAGACAACTTAAACACCATTTGAGGTGCAAATACGGATAAGCTATCTTTTATTTTTGTACACTAACTCCTTGATCCCCTGGAGAATAATCTTGGTTTCAACTTTCAAAGTTAAACCCAAGAGCATTAAAGTGCATATGATTATTATTTTAATATCCGACCAAACCAAATTTGACTAGTTTAGAACGTAATGAAATTCTGACATAAACATAGAGCGGAAAACTAATTTCCAGTCATCCGATACACTTGAAAAATAGAAACTGGCAGCTCGAGCAACTAGTGGAATTGCCTCATTAACGCCCGTTGATAAGGTTATTGAGGAAGTCGAGTTTATCGCGTCTTAAATTAAATTTAGAGAAGAGCTCGTGCACTTCTAGCAGTCTCGGAGTTATTTTGCGCACGAGTTGCACGAGTTGTGGCGTCTTCTTGACGAGCAGAGGAAAATAAGCGGGGTCACCTGAAGAGATAACGTTTTATATATGTGTAAAGGTCGATATTGGGTTTGTAACGACATCTACCGAACAAGTCTTGAATCGCACTCACTGTCGACGGTTTTGGCAGAGAAGGAAAAACGGATTCTAGTGACACTGGTCCGCAACTGTTCGTACCACTGCGCAAGTTGAGGCGGAACACAAAAGAAAAAAAAATGTGGAAAAAAATGTGAGCTCAGTTCGCTGTCTCCTGGGAGTGATACGAACGCGACCCAACCTTGCATTTACTTGACGGGATGGAGAGGGATTGAAACGAGGGAAGAGACTCGATTCAATGGCGTTCAACTCTTTAGGATCCAAGTCCAGCTGAAAAAATAAAAATGACATGAGAGAAAGGCAGGATTAGAGCGCTGTCAGTCGAAACATATTCTTGATGGCCACTTTTACCTGATTGGAGTAGCCATAGCCGAAGACCCCATACTTGAAACACATTTCCAACTCCACCGAAGCCATTACGTCGTCCAAGGAGTTGATAATGGGGTAAAATTCTTTCATTGGTTGTGCCTAATGCAAGAAACAGATATCGTATATTGCAATATCATTGCTTGTTCCCGAAAACCAATTTTATTTTTTTTTTATTTTTTGGTTTCCTTCGGTGAAAATGATGTGTCAGATTCGGTTAGAGAGAACTTTAAATTTGGGATTTACTTATTGTTGCTTTTGCATTTCCTATACATGGCCAAGAGGATTTCGGAGGACTTACTTTACGTAGTTCGGTAGTTTGATACAAAGCCTCTAGACTTTCATCGTTTCGCTCACAAAAAAATAAAATTATATCCTGTTGTAGGATAAAGAGAAATGTACCATTAATTTTTCTATTTACATACAGAAGAAAACTGTTTTTCAATCAGCTCCCGAATAGCCTTTGACTATAAATATCAGCAAAAAATCAATAACACAAAGCTTTCTTTATTTGATTCTCAATTCACTCAAGGAATTTTCCTCATTAGTTTTTTTTTTTTTTTTTTTTTAGGCAAAACAATGTGTAAAATAATGATGAAGTTTCTATTAACATGTAACTTAAAACCACGGATTAAATTTCCTTCTCAAATTTAATCTCCAGTAAAGAGTTGTGAAAAAATATTTCAAAAATTTTATGAAAATTGTTATCGTTATAATTTATATAGTAATTTATAATTTATAAAGAAGAAGAGTTTTATTACTTTTGTTTTTGGGCATTAAAAGAAAGCAGAAGCATCACAAACAATTTTAGATTAAGAGTAAAAAGTAGTAGAGATTTGAAGGTAGGCAATAGCAATAACCAAAGCGGTATATATTCCGTTTACTGTGGGAAACTCCCAAGTAGTTTTTAGGTTACCCCTTGCATTTTATTCGGCATTGCCAAGCATTCTACGTGTTATGGGCCATAACTTAAACGCACACACATCCATAAAACAGACATTTCTTATTCTTACCACCGCCATGACGTCGTAAAGGTGCAAATACAGAGTTGCAATAGTCCACGCCCCAAGGCTGTCTACAATCTCCATCATTTCAATAATAATTTTGTTGCTTGCTTCATTGGCAAAACAACTCGCCTGAAAGAAATCAATTTTATTTTTGAATCCATTTACACGTTTCTCGTTTTAAGTCGGCATACACCTGCACGTGGAAGTGCAACAGAACATCAATCTCAAGAAACTGATCTTTCCCGGCATGCAATACCCCCGTTTCCTTGGAAACGTCATTTACTGTCACTTTTATTTTGATCAACTCCTTTCTTGCAGGCAAATCTGCAACAGAATTGCATTAAATTTGCATACAGACTTCGCATCAATTCGATTCCCCTAATGTAGCTGGCTTGATAAAAGGAAAGAAATGGCGCGAATGAATGAATGAAAGAAAACGAAATAAAAAATTAAAATTAAAAAATAAGCGTGCATTGTGTAGTTTCAAGTTGAAGAGTGCGTAAGTGTATCGAGAGATGAATTTTACCCGGGAATTCCATCCTTCTGATGTGAATGGCAAAAACTCCAATCTGTTAGGGAGTATTACATGAATGCAAAGTGCAATATGAAAAATGCAAACATTTTTGAATTACTGGAGGCGCAATGCTTCCCATTTCAGCCACAGAGCCATCAGTGCGAAGTTGAAACACTTTGAAATCGGGCTGTTCGATGTGCTTCAGGTAAGTCGGAATTCTTGCATAGTGTAAATGTTCGCCCATTTCTGCTTGTGGATGCTTCCAACTTGTTCTTTTTTCTGACTGTCAACAGAGGTCAGCACTAATTCGCCAGTTCCATTTTCAACAATTAAATATTGAATGCTAAAATAACAAAAAATATATGGAGAGGTAAAAGGGTTACATGTGTTGAATCTTCTTTCACTGTAACAATGATTGGCGCTGGTTTCTTACAAAAAGCATGTTTTCACCTGACTCAGGTGTGACATCTGTATAGTAGCCAGCGCGGTTATATGACCAACATTGTGTCCAAATGTCAAAGCAATCGGTCGAGAACTTTCGGAGTCCATTAATTTGTACACATCTCGGATTTTACATTTTTATTTAGATAGATACATTAGTATAAATCTGCAGGCTGAATTTTATGAATTTCCATAAGATTGATTGTGATTTCAAATTTGAAATCACAAGAAATCATGAAATCACCAAAAAATCACAAAATCATGAACAAATCACAAGAAATCACGGAATCACAAAAGAAATCACAAAATCACCAAAAATCATATAAATCACGTGATTTAATGGTGATTTCTAAATCCGTACGCAATTTTACCGAATGTCGCCTCCGGATTTCGGCTTGTGCATGCTTCCAACTCGCTTTTTTTCTGACTGTCAATAGAGGTCGGCACTAATTTGCCAGTTCCATTTTTAACAATTAAATATTGAATGCTAAAGTAACAGAAAAGATATGGTAAAAGAGTTGAAATCTGCTTTCACTGTATACATGATATAAATTTCTTAAACTTCCTTCAACTTCAGGTGAGGTTGGCAATGCGAGCTCCTCAAGCTCTTATGTTATTGATCTCACTCGTCCTTGCAACTTGATATTTATGTTGGTAAAATGGTAAAATGCATTAGTATTAGTATTTCCAGCCTCGAAATTTTGAGAAGCTTATAACTTAATGAATTTAATCATTTTATTATATAAATGTTGGGTTAACTCCGGTTTCAATAGTGAATGGCAGTGAAACTAAGCATTATCAACATTTATTAATTCATATTGAATATTATTATGTTATTTTGCTTGTATTTCCAGTTGGATTAGTTTCGGATATTATTTTTCTCTCCTTTTTTTTTAAGGCCGTGGCTATTCTCACGGCAATTGCCGTGAGAATAGCCTACTGTCTATTTTCACGGCGTGACGTATATGATGACGTCATGCCGTGAAAATAGCCAGCCCACGTAGGGCCGGCTATTCTCACGGCAGAAGTAAAAAATCGATAAAAACAACAGAAAATCGATTATTTTATCATCGTAGTCGATTAAATTAATCGATTACAACGATGAAATAATCGATTTTTTAGCTTGTTTTATGATTTTATCGTTTTATAAATGGTTTTAATCATTTTTAATTTATTTTTT
This sequence comes from Geophilus truncorum, assembly GCA_034695745.1. NCBI lineage: Eukaryota > Metazoa > Arthropoda > Chilopoda > Geophilomorpha > Geophilidae > Geophilus > Geophilus truncorum. The sequence goes on along the minus strand of JAQFZP010000095.1, from coordinate 1,014 downwards.
GGTGGTTTTAAGCAATTCTTTTTCATTTTCATGATTTTGATTGCTTAATTTGTTGAAATTCTGATCCTTACTCAAATTACAGTTTTATTTGGTCAGCCAAATACGGTATGGGAGTCTGGAATGAAAAAAATGCGGCAATTGCGGGAGACTTTAAGACTACCTATTTTAAATCTAGATGTGGAATTAATTTAGAAATTGGTCAGTGTATGTAGTTCAATGGGTTCTGTCTACTGAACCAATAATTGACCTGCCACCAACAATTCTGAACATTTTACAACTATGTGTGACTTTTAGTTGATACTCTTGATTTCTAAGTCCAGCGTTTTGACTAAAATTAATCCTATTTTAAATCTAGATGTGGAATTAATTTGAAAATTGGTCAGTGTATGTAATTCAATGGGTTCTTTCTAATGAACTTATAATTGACTTGCCACCAACAGTTTTGCACATCTTCCAAATATGTGTGACTTTAACTTGATGTACTTTTAATTTCTAAGTTCAACGTTTTGACTAAAATTAATCCTATTTTAAATCTAGATGTGGAATTAATTTGAAAATTGGTCAGTGTATGTAATTCAATGGGTTCTTTCTAATGAACTTATAATTGACTTGCCACCAACAGTTTTGCACATCTTCTAAATATGTGTGACTTTAACTTGATGCACTTTTAATTTCTAAGACCAACGTTTTGAGTAAACCTTCTGCTACTTCAAACCTAGACATAGAATTAGCTTTGAAATTGGTCAGTGTACTCAATTCAATGAGTTCTGTTTATTGAAGAAACAATTACTCTGCCACCAACATTTCTGCACATCTTAAAACTTTAAGTCACACATTGTCAAAGTGACATGGAATGTATGTTATAAATAAATATTTGTGGCAGACTAATTTGTTGTTTAATTTGTTAAACCCATAAGATTGAATACACTGACCAATGTTTAAATTAATTCTATATCTAGGTTTGAAATAGCAAAGGTTTTAGTCAAAAGGTTGGACTTAGAAATCAAAAGTATA
>JAQFZP010000094.1:0-65061 GCA_034695745.1 Geophilus truncorum | reverse complement strand
TAGTCGATTTTTAGACGATTTTTAGTCGATTTTTAGTCGATTTTTAGTCGATTTCATTAATCGGTAAAAAAAAAAAATTGGGCTAATTTTGGGCTAATCGCGCATGCGCAGTCGCGACTTTTCCTGGAAAAAATCTGGCAACACTGGAAGTATGCGCGGTCTGTACTGCTTTAAGATGGTCGACTCGAGGTATTGCCGCCGTCGACTATATAAGTTCAAGAAAGAGAGAACAATTTTTCAAGAAAGAATAATTTTAAATAAATATTTTCATTAAGTTAGACTAGTTTTAATGAAGAGAATGATAAATTATAATATTCAAGATATAAAATTTTTTTCCACTTACCCAATTTCATAAACATATCAACATTAATTTCACAATCAACATAATTATGAACCTTGACTAAGCAAATTTATGTCAGCACATGTTAATTTGTTTAAGAAATTCACTCATTTGAATCCCTAATCAAGTCCATTCCTTATTAGTTATTACATTAAAGCTGCAACGCTACCGCACACTCAATTAAATTTAATACAAAAACATTTAGTAGCAAAAAAATGTCCAACTTCAGCAGAAATTAGGTAGAAATTTATATGATTTTGAAACTCATAAAAACTGTGATGCACACAAGACACTGCGATGGAATTTTCGTTTGCCCCAGAGTACACTTACCTCATTCTAATCGTTAAACCCCATTTTATTTCATTTTTTTAATTTTTCTTTTTTAAATCATGAATATAATCGCTTTTTTCATTGCCGGTTGCTGCGAACAAACTCGAGACCTGTCTGCATGAGGTCCCTTTAATTAGGTAAATTTCAAGCAGAAATTGCTTGCCGGGCCACTCGGCTTTTAAACAAGGTTTTTACAAATAACTGGCCTTTCACCGCCCGAGTCAAAAACCTGCCTAGCGGAGGTTAAGGGAGGATCCCAAATAAATAGATCAAAAATAAAAACTCAAATTGTATCCACACAAAAACCTAAATACAAATTAACTTAATACTATTTTCCTGAAAGGAAAAGAAAATAAAAATACAAAGTTTTAATAGTAATAAATATTCAATTAATGACAACTTATCAATTTTTTCCCCTTTACTAATAATTAAAAAAAAAAAAAAAAAAAAAAATTCAATTTCAATTTGGGAGTTAGTCAGGTTCTTATTTCTTTCTTTCATTGCGATTGTTTATTGCGTTTGGCACAAGCTGCAGTTAATTCGATTCTACAAAAAATCGTAATAAAAAATTTCATTTTGGTTTCTATATCAACTTATAGAAGTATTCCTCAGTTGATTACAGTGTTTTTTTGTCCTCAGCCAAACCCTCTGACGGCGAATCGAGACACTTTTATTGGTAATGACATAGCGAAAGTGAAACTATTCTATTGATTTATCTTCAAATGCGTACAAAAAGTGAAAAACATTCACATCGTATTTATGTATGATTTCTAGTGCAAAAGAGTGTTATCAACCCTAACAGATGTATTTCGAACGAAACTAATTATTAGATGGAAAGGACATTTAAAATTCAGGTGATGCACCGTCTTGTGCCATCCATCATCTGCTTTCAATTGAATTCAAAGAAAAATTTGTCAAACTTAAATCCCCTCTTTGACTAAAATACTAGTTGCAAGGTAGTTGCACACATTTTTTAAGCCCAAGACGGGCATTACAGTGCAGTAAAAAACAAAGTTATTAAATTCTAGTGTGAAACACCCACTGAATATTCACATCATAAATTCTGAGTTAACAAGGCACAAGCGCCAAAGCAACTACGCTTCAAAACAAGGAACTTAAGTTTCAATATTAATAAAGCTGACAGAACATCATTCATGTAACTCATTTACACACCAAACAAAGTTGGGAAAAAATGTTAACATTTTTTTGACATGGTAATAACAAACAATGAGTTGAATTCACTTTTTCAGCTGTAAAAAAGCTATTTAACAGCTTTGTGCTCAATTAAGCGTGCAATTAAGTTACAAAAAAGGATATTAGTCTGCAATTAAAAGTACTTTAGAAAATTTATGGACGTTGTACTTAACAAAACATAAATCGAAAATATTTTTTCAAGTTAATGCAGCATATATTTAATATTTACATTTAAATCAATTAATTTCAACTGAGATGTGTGTAATCTAAGTAAACCTGAATCAATAAAGTTCAAAATTTTATATCATAAATCATTTCATTCTTTCGCTTATTAAAAAAAAAAATCTCTTCAATCTTTATGTCAGCCATATTCTATGTTGTAATTTTATACCTTCAATTAGCACAATCAAAATCGTGCATCTCCCGTCGCCCATTTCAATGATGAATGAAACATGAGATCACTGGATTTTTATCATCGCTCTTGCTCTGAAAGAAGGATTAAAAGCAAATAAGTGAAAAGAAGAAAAGAAAAAAAAAAAAAAAACGCTACGGTAGTTTCTAAGAGGATTAAAGGCTATGGCGCCATATTGAGAGGATGAGCTTTTGTTGTGTGTTGACAATGCGTAGTTGCGCATAAACTCAACCAATAAATCTGTCACTCGAACAAGATGTTAAAGCATAAACAAGAGCAGGGAAAAACGTGCAAGGAAGCGCGCAATGAATGGAGAACGGGCCACGCTGCACCACGTGATCTTATCGATAAAATTATAGCTGTTGTGAACACGTCTACGTGGAAAGTTTAGCAGATATGGGATGATTGATCTCGCTGTGTTTTACCGTCGACCGCATTCTCCGCATAACTTTGGAACGTGCTGAACATTGATCGTCAATCTCGACGAGTAATCGACAAGATTTACAGAAATATTTGGGATTTTAAAGAATTACTCAAGACTTTCAGTTATTTTTTGGTGATTTGGTGACTTTTTTATATGGAATTTATAAATATTTACTTTTTTTTTTTTTTTTAGTTTTCGGCGAGATTTTAAAGAATTTCGAGGGCCCCTTAGGTCATTTTCTTTTTCTTGACCTATGTGTCTGCTTCCGAAAAACAGGTACTTAAAACTCGCGGCTTTACCTCAGCAAAACACCAACTACAAATCTTTACTAGAGTTTTTTATAATTGGCCGCAGTGCCTGCGATGTTTTCGAGCATTTGTTTTCATGATTGTTTTCATGTTGTGAAGAATGAAGATGAGGGTTATATGACAGCATGTGAGAGAATTTTTTTCCATTTGAAAAAGTAATTCAAGGTAGAAATTGTGACTTTTAAAGTAGAAAAACACTCATGAAAGTATAAAATACGAAGAATTACCGTCCAAGCCTAAACTTCACTGCGTTATTCATTTAAATGCGGTAATAAATCCTTTAAAAAAGCACTTTTGTTTGTCTTTTTCCCCTTTTCTGGACTTAAAATGGATTTCATTTTGTCACCACGAAACTATTTATGAGTAGGCAGACTCGGTTATTTACATGCCGTAATTATAATATTATAATCGCTAAGCCGTAAAAGTTTGAAATTTTCGGTTTCTCCTATAAACCCAACATCAATTTCATTTATTGTTTTCGTTTTATGGCGCCTGCAATATCTGAAATCAACAATTAACCTATCATAGCGGATTGCAAGGTCACATAAAGGTGCCAAGAGCATGCGAACTGAGTAGGAACTCATAAGAAATTAATTTCATGTATCTGGGATGTGAGGAAATAATTTATTATACAAATGAAAAAAATGATGGCACAAGCTGAATCAAAAAAAAAATTAATTACAAAAAAAATAGTGAGTCCTGGGTCGACAATTTTGTTTATGGATTTTTTTTTAATGTCAATGTCAAATTCAGAAAAAAAATCAAACCCCCCAAAAAAATTAATAATAAAAAAGGATTAAACTTGTTTTTCCAGTTACACCACCTCCACAACTCAATTAAACGAGAAAAAAGTACGGTTATTATTGTTATTACTTCATACGGAATGATTTTTTTCTATTTTCATTTTGATTTTGATTTTAATTTAACATTGTATAACACTTTGACCTTTTAAAAGTTGAAAAAACCGTTCAAACACAATTCGCAATTTGAAGGCTGGATTGAAATATAAATAAAGACATTTTTCAAACGGCATCATCAATTGACCAGCCTTGCAAACCTAATTACAAAAAAGTAGTTTCAGACGAGTGTGTCCTGCGGTGCCCATTTTCGAGTAATTGGTGTAATTGGCAACATCAATGCGATGTGAATTCCAATTGAAGGCTTGTACACTTCATAAGTGCATGAAATAATTTGAAAACACCCTTGACAAATAACCAAGAAATTATGTAACAACTAACAGTCAATTATTCACTGCAATTTGGATGCATACTTTGACATGTAACTATCTATATGAAGACAAATTTCCAGTAATAAAAAGAAAAAAATAGATTTAGACATTACAACATGCATTGAAGTCATCAAGGTGCATTTATCATCAGCACTTACAAGGAAATCAACAATTTATCATGATTTTTTTCCCAATAATTACAACATTAATGTAAAATAAAAAAAAATAAAAAAACAACTGCATTGTGAGGATAAAATATTTGTAATGTTAATTTTTCTATTTGTAAAAAATTATTGTTATAATAAGTTAATGTTGTTGAAAGCTATACCTTTACTCTTTGACTCAGTTTTTCACGTTTTGGTAATAAGTGGCTTTCAGTTTTAAAACAAATAGAAGATAATTTCGTGAGTTATGAGTAACGCGATGGATAAAAGATTATTGTACACGATATTCGTATTATGAGTTTTATTTGGCATCTGATTATTAAAATTTCAGGCATTTTGTGCAGCTCAATATTCATAAATCATCCCTAAGTACAGGTAAGGCACGTGTTCATTTCATTCCATTTCATTCATAAAGTATGGTTTGAGGCTTCAAAAATTCGAGATAAATAACTGCTTTTCTCGCCAAGAACTCGGAAGATAAATGTTTATGCTTAGTTTGCAGTAGTGATACTAGATGGCAGTGTAACGTTAGGTCATTGACTTGACTCTCATTTCTGGTTCAAACATCCTAAAAGCCAAAAATTTAAATTGATGGGTACGAACCCAATTATTCTTTTCAGTTTCTGACGATAAGACGTTAATTAGAAGGGGTTTGAATGAAATTCGCCTGAAATTTTTTTGAATAATGAACAAAAAGAAGAGTAATCAGCATAATAACCTTCTAGCATCAAAATCATTCAGTTTTTTTTATGTAGAAGGTCAAGGAAAATGGGAAGTAAAACATTGCAAAATTTATACACTATTGCGTAAACACAAGATATACATAGTGCTCATCACCCCCACCCCCCCAAAAAAAAAAAAAATAACAAAAAGTAGTGAAATCATCATCGAGTTAAAATATAATAATTTCTAACCAAACCAGTACGGTAATAAAAATTCAATTTCTTACATAATATGCAATAACCTTCACTGTCTACCTGAAAGTAGATGGGAGTATTTTTTTATACTCAACGAACCTAAATTACCATAACAATAACCTCTGCATAATCTCAACGCAACAACAAATGTCTAATATAATTACATGCTTGTAATCAATAACATTTTTTCTTTTTAAAAAATCTCTTAAAGGCGTGCAAAAAAAAATTACATTTCATAATAAAATGAAAGGTCAAAAAAAGAAACACAGAGACGAACAAGTGGTGGATCATTTCGATAAAATGATAATGATTGTATTTCATATCTCCAGACCTACCATCTCCTTGTTCATCCCTCACAAGTACTAATTGTACTGTGGTGGGTACCATTTCATTATTGCCATTTATCTTGGCAGGGTGGTCTTCTATAACGACGGCCCACCCGGCCTGATTTGGTCACGATAAAACAAGTGGAGCGTTTTAGAAATGAATTCGAAAACCTGCCTTATTGCTGATGGATTTATGGCCAACATGATAAACCTTTAAAACTCCATTTTTCGCTTCAAGCCAAACTATAGCCACATTTCATAACCCTAAAAAACATCTAGGAAGAGATCTAGAATAAAAGGGAGACAAAAAGTGCTTTTTCTAGGGCCCCACTTGCTCACTAATTGATATTGAGCCAAATTTAAGTGTCTTCTGGTTAAGGAAAAGGAGGGAAAAGAAAAGAAAAGAAAAGAAAGAGAAAAAATTTCACATCACAAGATGAGTTGCCAAGATAAAATTTTTCTTTTTCGTCTACATGTTAGGTCTTGCCTCTGGATGAGCACTTTTTTTTGTCCTCAAATTTCTTAACGACCTTCGCTATTAAAGAAGTAGAGGCCGAGACATTTCTGACATGTCGTGCTTTCTGAAGAAGCCGAACTAATGACTTGTTGCAAGACCAAACACACGTGATCTGCAACATTACATTTTTTTATGGTCGAAGGGTGATTTTATTTTTTTACAGTTTTTACTCTGTTTAGTGTTTTATAAATAATGTTGTTAAGAAAGTGTTGTAGAAAAAAAGGATTTGCCAGTAAACAAGGGTGTGACAACTTTCGGGAAGGGTTTATGAAGTTATTTCCTGTTCATGACGTTTTAATACGTGACGATATTGGATAAAATTTTAAAAACCTATATGCTTTAACTGCAACATTTTGTTAATATTAATTTTAGAAAACTATTAAAGTCATCATCTGCTAACTTCAATTTAATACCACCAACAAAGAAAAAGCTCATTACTTATTATCAAAACATACCGAGAAAACTATTTAAAATTTGCCAGCTTAATTACACATAATAAACTTAATTTCAATCAAATCTTATACACTAAATCCAGGTGCAACTACAAACTATTAACATTTGTATAACTCTTTTTTTTTGCTCCGTTTTTCTATCTGAAATAACATAACCCTTTACCCAATTAATACTGCAGGGCGCAAGCATCAAACATAAACTTATCCTCACTTTAATTTTCTACTTAACCTTTTATTTCCTTTTTTTCTTATAGAATTCCCCATTTTTTCTTGTACAACTCATCGAATCAAACTATCAGTACTTACATGACTCCTCCCATTCATTGCTAGTAGAAGCCGCTGGCCCTTCATTTATATATTAAAGCAAAAAAAATGGCGCCCCTGTTTTTGATTATTTGAAGCTGATGGTTATAATTATTGGCGAGCACGTGGGCATTGACACTGGGAGCAGATGCGCACGCGACGACTTCATTTTTCATGTGCAGCACGTGCTGAGTAAAAAATTAAGGTCCGAGAGGACAATTTTAGAACTCGATGCCATTCCGCATTGCTTCACACCCTAAAGACGAAAATTTATTTCCAGAGATTGCAACTTCGATTGCAGCGTGTCTGCCGAGTGCCAAACTTTGTCTGCATGCAAATTTACCATAAATTAGCAAGTCGATATCATCTCGTACATAAACTTAACACTTGCACTGGTAGCTAAGCAGGTAATTATAAATGTTCGCACCTTTCAGAAAACCAAACAGTGTGGTTTGGAATTAATAATAATTCAACATTGCAACACCATAAAACTTACGAGTATAATTTATTTCTTTTTCACAGCCATAAAGGATGTAAAATACATCAACCAAGCGTCTTCTCCCCCTGTGTTCGTATCATTAGATGAGAACCTAAAGATCTTTCAATGCACTAGGAAGAAAACGTTCTGTTATATTTGAGACATTTCTTATTTGACAATAATATCTAGAGCTCTTAAGATGAGATTCGATGCTGCCTATATTTTAATTGCATATTTTTCATTTTATATAGCCTCTCTTTGAAGTATAATTTCCCTGCAATTTTTACGAGAGTCAAATTTTTATTACCCCTCTCAAATAGGATCATTTGCAGCCATATTTTCTCAAGGTTTATGCTTTATAGGCGTCCTTCTTTACATTGTGATACTTAAAAACACAGCATGTACGGGAGTTAATGAACACTCAGACTCATCCTTTTCCATAAATTGACTTAGAAAAAGTTGAGAGGATAAAAAATACAAGTGACTTAAATCCCACAAGATCGAATCGTCTAAAAGCTTACTAATATTCTGGACACGTTTTCGGCTACTGTGGGTTGGTTACCCAAGCTAAATTACCTTGAAATAAAAATTGGTAGGGAGATACACAAATTTACCTTGGGGTGGGAAATTAAAAGAAGAGTTAGGATGAGATGAGGCGAACCTGAGAAACACGCAAGTAAAGTATAACGTTTTTGCAGTGTGGCAAATGATGCATTTAATGCTTCAATGTGAAAAGAACCTTATCAACAATGTTCAATGCTGAAATGAGATGTAACGATAGCTTAATTGGTAATGATGATACTTGTTTGAGTTAGTGTAGCAAAGTTTATACAAGTATTAATGGTATTGTTTCAATACCGTACTATTTAAACATTGTTGGTTAATGTTGCAATAACACAAAATAAAAAGATCACTTTATGTCTACATATCCGCATTTCATCTCTTGTCTTTGCATAACAATATAACTTTAATGAAAATGACTAAACTTCATAAAATGAGCATTTCCACTTAATTTCCCACAAGCAAGAAAGTTTTCCCCCTACTGACTGGAATTGAAGACCATGACAAACTGCAAAAACCAGAAGTGTGACATATAGACAGACCTGGGATAGGCCCTGTAATTACATTACCTGCGTTTGACATTGTCAAAACAAAACACAGTCAGACACAAACCACACACACAGTGAACAGATTAAAAAACAGACAAACTGCAAAGAAATCAAACTAATTACAGTGCACAAAATAAATAAACCAACAAGAGAAAAAAGTTCCTGAACTTAATCTAATCTAACAGAGTTAGCAATTTAATTTTCTAATGTCAAAATATTAAAGAACAGACACAACAATAAAGGAAGTCACTTGCCATTAAGATTATGGGGTGATTGTGAAAAGAATACATAACACTTACCTCTACTCAATAGCTTAAAAAGAAGAAAAAAATAGAATCATCAAGATCAGTTTTTTGTTTCTTTTTTTTTTTTTTAAATTGGTTACTTCGTTTTTTATTCCCTTTTTTTCCCCTCCATTCATCAAACGAACACAATTTGAGCATTAGGGATAGAAATGAATCTAATGTTAAGACAGTTTTTTAAATAAATTTCACATTAAGCTTTCATGGGTGGTCCTCGAACCATGCCCAAGGGTTGTAATGGGACAGTATTGGAGTTCCATAATTGGTCTAATAAATGATAGCCTATAGGGAAAGGATAAGGGAATTAATTCCCAACAACTTTATAGAAAAAAAATTGAAAAAGAAAAGGGACATTTTAGCAAATTCCTTAGTAAGAAAAAAATTATTTATGACTTGTTAACAATTAGCCATGACTTATCTCTAAAGTTTTAATTGATGAAAAAAAAGTTGCAAGTACAAACATTAGTTTCTCATTGATTTTGACCCATTTAGAGCTCACTTATACTGCTGAGCAGCTATTCCAGTAAAAGTTTGACCTAATTGATGAACCTGAACTGGTTTTTATCAATGGGTAACCCTAAAGAAAGCACTGATTTTGACCCAAATTCAAAAAATAGTAGTAAAATTGATAGAATTGTGCAGATGAAGACGTTGAGATTTTTGTTTATGATAAAACTGGTTTTGAATTGAAACTGTGAAATGATAAATTACAGTTTCAAACCGAATATCTGAGTTTATAGAATTGAAAGTGGCGTTTGTAAGTCAATTTAATAGAACTGCATTTCCAGTTTGGGCATCTTTGAATGAACCACATTCCTTCTGTGTTACTTAATGTCGAACATTTCACTCTAGCAAGACATTTATAGACAATTTCTTTTCAGAGTTAGAATAGATAAAGGTTTGTGTAACATAATGAATAGCACAGTGCGAATGTTGTGAAATCGTTTTTGTTATATTTTATTACCGTTTTCTAATCAAATAGCAAGTTTAAAAAATAATTATCTTTTGAAATTAATTGCACTGTTCTGAATTCATTTCGAGCACATGCCCAGCGGAAGTTGTCAAACGAGGTGCCAAGTCGGGAGTATTAACAGGGTGATCACTTATGTTTTAACTGAATACTTTGCAGTGGCAATGGTGTAATGTTGAGAGGAAAGCGCTTGATCTTCCTCAATTGATTTCTTTGAACTAATGCCGACAGTAGAAAATTTCTCACTTCGATAATTAATATGCACATCAATTTCACAGAAAGAAATTAAGAGAAAGGTCGTTGGGTGGTCCCTTGTAGAAAACACGTGAAATTAAAATTAAACGGTGCAAAAACTGAATTAACAGTGCTTATCATATGGCTAAAGACCTTTGATTAAAGACAATTTGTGACAGCATGATTACTTAATAGGTGACAAATAGTGAGTAAAATCTTAGCAAGCGGTGTCAATGCTCTTATAATTGTGGTAAGTGTCATTAAGAACCTCTGCTGACACTCTGAACACTGTCATTAGTGATAATTCTGACAGTTTTTTCGAAACTTTAATAATAGATTGGAGGGTATTTTGATCAGTCATCATTTATCAAAGTGTCAATTTCAGACTTAAAGTTAACGTGAAGACACCTTACAGATATCAGTGAAAGTTGTTATAAAGTTCACCAAGTTCTAGAACCATGTTGCTGCAATAAATAGACATTTCATTAATGTTGCAGTAAAAGTAATTTTTTATTGCTGCTGTTGAATGAATTCCTTAATTTCTTAATATAATTAATTAATGAGTTCATTATTTTTTTAAATCCAATACAAATGGTCAATGATCTCCCACTCTATTAACATACGTATAGCAAAATTCTTAAAACAAATTAATTCAACCATTAAATAGCATTAACATATTAACTTAGACAAAAACAAATTAAAAAATTAAAAAAAAATTAAATTTGTATTTCTCCCTAACATAAATTCAATTTTCCTTTACCATCAAACCATGAGTAACAATTAAATCACCATTTTATTCATATTTTTATTAGTATAATGAATGCTTACTAAATTAAAATGATTTATCAAGGTTAAACACTCGTTAATTCCTGCCATTGCCAGACAAAAGTAATTAAAACTACATGGCTTTTGCTAAAAAACGTAATTTAACGTGACTAAAAAAGGCGACGCAAACAAATCTTCCGTCACTGCGCATGTCCACTACTTAATGAGTTCATTTCATATTTCATGCCTCATGACGTTGGAAATGTAAACAAAGCACCCAGTGAGCAACTTTCCCACACACTCGTACCTGCTGCTCCCTCTTTTCCCTTCTCTTTTTTTTTTCTCTCTTTTTTTTTTTTAATTTTATTTTTCTACAGTTACACTTTACGATGACTATATTTCTTCCAGATACTAATTACCCAACCAGAGAACTACCGTGGAAAATAGGCACAAAATGAGATGATGACCCGTCACTTGAAGCACCCTTCATTACTCGAAAAAATAATTATTAATTATTTCCCACCGCACAAAAGTCGCAATTTTCTCGATGTGCCAAAGATTTAATGACCAACAAATCTTTTTTTTTTTTCTTTTCCAGTCGTAAATACTATAAAATTCCTACTACAAATAAAATTAATGCAACGATAAAATTAGAAAAATATAATAGTTTCTGACAAGGCCGAATAACAACTACGGTATGAAAATCATGATGCAAATAGTTGTATAGGATGTTATCAGTGGATAATAAATGCTTATAAATTGGATAGCAATCTGCATGTAGCAACAAGGCCGCTAAGATACAAATTTACCGAATAATAAGCTTACGTCAGATTGTATCTGATAAAGTGACTCTTACCTGTGATTTGTTCGGGAACTCGAACTTAAAGGGCTCATTTTTCACAGTCTATCTCACTGTAGCTTGCAGCTAATGTTTGGACACAGTCTCGAATCGAAACAGCAGCTGAAGTTTTAAGTAAAGACATTTAATCAGACATGTTTAATCAGAGCCGCAATATGAATCAATATTAAAGTACTTAAAAGACATCGGCAAGGGCGTGTCGTTGCTATTAAAGTTTTAATGCTACGGTATCTTGTGTAAATTATGTTGCAGTCCTAATGTAGCATTGGGTGACGTTATAGGGTAAATAGGTATTAAGGGCGCAATTATTTATCATTTTGTATTACGTATTCCTCGCTGCACATTTATTTTTAAATCAGAAGCGGATTTATAGCAACTAATGACATTTTTTAATGTTTCAATTTCCAAACTCGGGTACAATTTTCGTACTCATTTATCTATTTATTGTTAGGTCTTAAAATATTCATCTCAAAGAGCTGATACTGAATCGTCTTAGTTAATGGAGGGGAAACACGTACAACATGCAGAAAACCATGTTTGAAGATCCCAAGTCTAAAACACATGGATCAGATGTTGTTGGGTGTCAAAATGTATATCTCGACGAGCCGAGTTGAATCACCCCAGTTTATAAAGTCGAAAATCGCTCTTACAAATTCCGAAAAGTAATCAAACATCTCAAAAGATTGAAATTAAACCTATGAAGCTTTGTATTATTTGTTTGGGTTAAAATTTAATGTGTGAAACTTCAATTTCGTACTTTAGGCGTAAAATTTAAAATGTGAGGTGAAAATTTTAATTTAAGGATGGAGCGAAATCTGAGGTGTGAAACTCACGGACTGCACAGTAAAATAAAATTTAAACTTTGGGTAACAATTTTTACCCTCATTATAGAGTTCTGAAATCTCACGTGTTAGAATTTAACCTCGTACTGCAAAATTAAAGTCCCACACTGTACCCTACGTATCTCCACGGGTGCGAAACTCCAACACAGCTCAATTTTAACCATCACATGTCAAATTTTTACCTCTACAAACCTCTACCCACACTCTAAATTTTATCTCCAGATAGTAATATGAAGGCTCGCATATTGATTACAATTTTTGGCATAAGAATTTTTTGAGTACCGGTACATGTAGTTTAAATTTTAAAATCTTGCCAAATCTTTAATTTCAAAACTTTCAAAAAAAATCTTACAAATCTAGTCGACGTCTTCGCCTTCCGCCTCTCCGTTAATTTACATGTCAATGAGTTTATGTAAGTTTATGTTTCAAGGATTATTTACATAAACGCAGAAAAATAAAATTTGCTCGTAATTTGATGTTGCAATGCATAAAAACAAATTTTTATCAAAAACTTTTTCCAAAGTTAAAAAAAAAATGAACATCAAAACTTTGATTTTCCCCTTTTTGAGCTCCATAATAATTAATAAAGCATCGACATGAAAACACTACATCTTTCAAAGTTATTTTTTTCTCCAAATATTGTTATGCTAATTAATTTCAACCTTTAAAATACGCCTACAAGTGTAAGTTATAATTTTCCTGTCTCAACTACTTTAAACTACGAACAGATAAAAAAAAAGTTGTTAGGATGTAATCAAATTCAAGTTAAATAACTTTTTTTAAAAGCGTTCTTCGGTGAAATAATGGCTGAGAAATATGCATTATTTTTAAACGAAGGGTGTGGTAGAAACCACTCTGGTGTCAAACAGCGGAACTACTGTACCCGAAAAGAAATGTGTAGTCCGTACACCATTTTATTCACTTCACCCATTCTTCAGAAATAAAAATCTGTAACTGTTTTTTCCCATAGATACATATAATCCTACGTATTTCATGAACAGCCCCTAAAGGCTGCTAGCCGTCTACCAAGCCCTATTTACCTTTAAATTTTTTTACCAAGACATTGTTACCTTTCCCTCCCAGAAGTGTTGAATATCTATGTACTTCTAGCGTGAGTGAATTTGTTATTCAATAAAATAAAATTTATTGACGACGTAAAAGACATTTCCAATACAGCACTTCCGGTCGCTCTTTTTGAAGCCTTGGTGGAAAAGAGGGGAACTCAGAGGGGCGGCGTTTTAATACCTTGCCTCAGGCACAAAGTTGGGTAGAAACGGCTCGCTCATTGGTTCCAACTTCCAACGCTGTTGGAACGCTAGCGCCCCATACTTCTGGAGTGGCAAGTATTAAAGTTAGGGGTGAGTCAATTGCAATAAAATTGTTGTTTTTTTTTTTTCAAAATATTTGCTAATTGAAATGGGTTTTGTTAATTGACTGATTAGAATAATGTTATTATTAAATGTTTAGGAACAGAATTTTTTTTAAATTATGATTTGATGTTTGCTTTTATCCATCCATCTAATATTTATTTAAATTGTGAATTTGTATTGTAAATCATCATTTACAAAATACGTTTTTAAAATTTTAGATTTTTTCTCAATTTATACATTGCAAAGTTATGTAAATCTTATTTTCATGTACATACATTTACCTTTGTTTATTATTTACCTGCCTTTGTTTACCTTTGTAAATTATATCAAATTAACTTACACTATTAAGTGACTCAACGACTTAAGATCATGGACTTGCTATCACACATGCAACTTTAAGGTACGGAGAGCATTTTGTGTACCCTTTATAGCGTACAGTACCTACTGTATATCGATCGTATATATACGACATACCGGTACGATACAATACGCATCAAAATTTTGGCGCGATTGTACTGTATATCATACGATACGACATACGAGTTGTCAATTAAATCCTTCCATAAAATCTAAATTCAAAATTAGTAGAAATAAACTTATTCTGTAGCTATGAAAGTCAAAATTCGGAGTAGTTTGAAGATCAAATATGCTTTTGGCGCTTCAAAATATGATTCGTACGGCATACGAAAATTTGTATAGCATTTTTGTACGACATACGGTACGCAACCGAATGAATTCAAAATTATACGATATCTGTACGCTAAATGAAAAAAATCAAAATATACGATGTATGGTAAAGCACAGCAAAAGATTTCCTCAATAACATATGACATACAATTATGTATGCTTCAAATTGTATATAACCAATATAAAGGTATGCCAACCTAAAGTTGTAAGTGTGCTTTATATCGCCCATGCAGTTTATTTATTTATTTATTTAGTTAAATTACATTTTTAAAATGAGCGGTACTTGCTCTTGGCGCCATCTGACGAACGTTTTGTTATTTGACGTCATTCACTTTTGGTTTAAGAACCGAGGAAAGCAAGACTGTAGGAAGAGCTGAGAAAATCATCGACGAAATTCTGAGAATGTTCACCAATTAAAAACCCCAAATATAATGTAAAATTAATATCGGTATTGGGCAAAGAATCGTGCCGATATTTCTGTCTTGGAGACAGAAAAAGTGATAATCAATGGCTAACCTAAGTTTATGCCAATTTCGACACAATTTCTAAAATTAGATAAACAGTATTCAAGTTCATCATCTTAAATGTTGCCTTCTTTTCTTAATTTATGCAAATGTGGCATTCATTTGATTGCCTGTAGGTGCGGCACGGTGACATTGCCTATCGCAATTTTCATTGGCCCTTTTGAATATGCAATTAGCACACTAATCAAACCTTTTAAAAATTAATTAGTCAAACGGCTATTAAGATTTATTTTTCTAGAACAGTTTGCTTTTCTTTTCTGTCGCTGCTCATATTAACATCCGGTTATTGTTATGTTTGTTTACATTTTTTAAATTTTTACTTACATTTGGTTGTATTAAACAGTTGACGAATTACTTGATGTCACTCAGCTTCAATTTCCCTGCAAAATGAAACAAGGTTTGAATATATAAAATCAAAAATTCATAAATAATTTATAACCACAATAGGGCAAATTCAAAAATGTAGCTTCTGAATTTCAACACTACAAAATAATTATTTTAATGTCTGATGTGCAAAGACAACCAACTTGACGTGAAAGTTAAAAAAAAAATTAAATTAAAGCTCTCAATTTCCAATTCGAATCGGCTATAGTCAGCCACATCTCAAACGCCTCTGGAATGAGCCAGAGATAGAAAACAAAGCTCTTCCGTAAAGATATCTACACCGAGAAGACCAAGGCCGAATTAGGCCATCAATAAACCCAGAAGATGGTTCATCAAACCCTAATTTTCACGCCACATTCATTCACACTTAAAACCTGTATTTAACACTCGATCCCCAAGGTGATCTCACAACACTTTTACATGCTGCTACTGTTTGGACCCCAGTCTAACTGTACTTAACTCCCGGCCACAAACACACCCACTATTTCACGGCTCCCGCCCTCTTTAACACCAACAACAACAATACGAGAATAATGAAAACCATTGAAATTCAGAAAACGGATGCAGTCATGTTGATTCGGTGGGTACAAGGAGTGAATATTCCAGTCGCACTGTCTGCGACCCCAACCCAAGCCCTTCCGTAGGCTAATAATTATAGGCTTTCTCCACTCAGAGTTTGGTGTCTCTTAATCTTGACCGCCTGAATCTACATCATGTGCGTCTGCCTTTGGGCTCAGTTATCAGTCTCCTACAAGTGGTAATTATAGAGACCATCCTTAGTTGGCTCGGCTGCCCCTTTTTGGACCAGACTCGAAGAAGAATACAAGTGTATTCTTATTCTTCGAGGTGCACAATAAACTACATTTCCCCTCTAGCCCCTATGTGAAATGAAAAATGTTTTTCAGGAGCATCAATAAAATAATGTCACAGGAATATGAGAAAAAAGGTGGTTTAAGAAACAAGTTTTTCTTTCAGGGGTTTATAATATGGCATTAAAGAAAATTAAGGTTTGTGCATGTGACTAATACTCTGAAATATTCAATTAAAAAATAGACCTTTTTACGCAGTTTATTGTAAATGCATAACTGCATTCCACTGAAAATAACTTTGCATATCAACAGCTTGGGTGACATGCAAATTCAATTTATAAAAACTCAAACTGTTTTTTGATCAATTCGTAAGGAATTTAGCATGTTATACAATCAAAAATAAATACAATCGAACTTTGATTTTGAGGTAAAACTGCAGTAATAGCAATGTATACTGTAGTTTTATATGTTTATACTTTGAATGTATAAAATAAAAATTATAATTTTCAGCTTTTTTTTTTTTTTTTTTTTTAAAAAAAGCTTCACATTACATTTTCCTCATCACATTAATTTTAACCTGAGAAATTTACAAGTTTGCCCACACAGCGATCTAAATTCTCAGATTAAATCACTTTCTACTCGCAGCTACCGTATCGGTTACTGCAATTGGTGCAATAGAAATTAAACTTTAATCACAAAAACTTGTTTACACATTAATAACAGACTATTAAACAATTTTACTAATAAAAAGAAGATAAAATTATCTCCAAGGTCAATATGTCTAGGTCAAAACAATTATTCTTTCTCTCAATATAGTCACGGTAAATTTTCATGAATTTTTCATGCCGGTGTGATAATGAACTTGTTTCTAGTCTGCGTTAACTCGGCGGAAAATATTCCGCACAACAGAAGCAAAAAGTGCGCCTATAGGCAATGGTTCAAATTGGTAAGTGGCCACCGTGACTAACCCAAAGGACATTATCAACTTGACTCCAACATGCTATTCTGTAATCATCTTTTTGTCCCCTTTTTTTTTAAGGAGTGCTTCTTCTCATTTTCTGGAAAGAGCGTTTCTTTTAAAGAAAAAAAATAGGTAAAAAAAAAAAAAATGTCTTCAGAGACAGTTCTGAGTTCTTAGAGATGCAGTAAATTGATAAGATGAGGGGATAGTAGCTTCACCTTGGCCTAGGAAACCAAGCGGAAAAAAGATGTAAAAAATTGCAACAAATTAAATGAAATTTGTTGTTTCACTTTACTCTAAATTGTAATACGATATTTGGTTTTTCTTGTTATGTAATAAGCGTTCGTCTGCATTATGCTTTGAACCGTATAGATTAAATAAATATAATGAATTATACATTTATACGACTCAAATTAAATGAATAAAAAACATTAGTATAAAAAATGTTAGCCCACAACTGATAGTGATAGCAAAGCAGTATGTAATTAAGACTTGCATAAATCTATTCACTCTTTGACTACGAACGTAAACCCTTAGGTGTCAGACTGGATGACGACAATAGACAGAAAAATGGGGTTGTCCATGTAAATGTCATTTTAGGTGATGTAATCCTATCTAATTACTGAGAAATTAACAGAATTAATAATTACGTGAGCTTTTTAATACCGTAAACATAATTTTCTCACAAATTCTTCTCATTCAGACATTAAAATCATTTTTTCTCAAATACAGCAATTGGATAATAAGAGTTCAAAGATCCTCTTTTCACTGAAGTAAATGTGTTGAATAAAAGGTTAAATTTATTCCATTCCTTGAATTCCAGTTTAAACGGTGTTTAAAAAAAAAAAAAAAGAATTCAACCCACGTGAAGTTATGGCCTAAAGAAAATAATATTTAATAACAATAAAAAAATCTTAGATTAAATACTTATACCGTTTCTGTTTTGAATTTTTTCATGTTTAGTGATGAATTTTTTTTAATTAACTGAAAATATTTTGCAATTATAGGGTGGAGCTTATGTCCCCCTTCAACTTTTTAAGAATTGATGTGCATAGGATAACTTCACTGCACTGCACTTCCCGGTTGCTTGCGCCACCATTGTATCAATAACGACGAAAGCCTAAACTAATTGATGGATTTACCGCTAAGCAGCTGCAGGTCTGATAGTTAAAGCGCTGTTACATTTGCAGAAGAAATCGAAACTTAAAGAAATATTCGAAGTAGCTTTTCAACAGAAATATAAATTTAAAAAATTAAATAAAATTAAAAAAAACAAATATTAAATTTACAGTTTATAAAATTAAATTTATCGCAAGTAGCGATCAAGAAAGTTAAAAAAATTAATAAAAATAAGTAACAAATTAAACTATTACCAGTAATCGTTTATTAATATGGTATGAAAAAAAATCAAAATAGTTAATAAAATCTAAAGTAGCCCGTTTGTAGTGCAAATCAATACGAGTTGCGTGTTATTTGCAAATGCCACATCAAATGAGATCTTTGACGTGATAACACTTTAAATGAAAGAGGGAAAGGTGAATTGGAATAGACATAATCTCTGCACTGAATTATTAAGCAGCATCGAAAGAGGAAACGATGCTGAAATTATGCCATGTTGGCGTTTTTAACCAATAACTAACTCTAACCCTCCATTAAACAACAAGGCAGGTGTAAGCAAATCAATCAATACGGTCCCGCTGTATCAACAAACTGACTACGGTACCAAAAATACAATGCAATAAGAAATTACTAGCTATCTGTTTTGTTTATCTACCCTGTAAAATTTATATATAAATTTTCCTCAGAAAAAATTATTGTGATTGTTAATAATTCACTACCGGTATTATTTTCTTTACAAACTGTTGCATCACTAAAAAGGTAATATAGAGTTTCGAGTTGTATCAAGTTTCACCATTAGTTGGTATTCGAAGAATACAAAAAAAAAAAAAAGAAAAAAGAAGAGATTATAGACATCAAGCGCGTGTCAACATCGTACCGGTTCTATCGTTTTTGATAACGGACGCTTGATGTTGCTTGGTATGTGGGTGCAGCTTACTGTTTTAAGCCTTATCTAGTGGAAAACACAGGCAGATTTATTTCATTGAGAGGCCCTATTAAGTTAATTCAAGTTCTAATGATATTTTTTACTTGACGCTACGATTTGAAGATTTCTTATAAGTGTAGAGGACTTTTGGAATTGTTATCAAATTATTTTATTGAAAAATGAGAGGGGGAGGTACTGTATATCTAACTTGGGTCCTCCATTTGCCCGACTTAAAACAACCTTATTTCATGTTTTTTGTTAATTCGCATTCTTATTCTCCATTTTAGTAATTGGAATAAATGGCCTTTTCCAAATACTGGGCCTTACTACTGCGCTGGGCATAAAGCTAAATCCGCCCCTGGCGGAAAGAAAAGGAGTCTTTAAGAGATCCAGGCCATAAAAATAAATTTGCTACTTGTTTCCCGCCCCTTTTTTTCTGCAATCGGGTCAATACTCAAAATTATTCCAAAACGTTTTTTTTTTTTTTTTTTTTTTTTACTTCATTCACAGTACAACTTCAGGGAACTCTACAACACCGGCAGCAATATTAACTTCCATACAAAACTAAAACTCATTTTCTTCAAAACGAATCGATAATTCCAGTCCAGCACATTTCTTTCTGTTCAAGACTTCTCTAGTTGCTTAGGCAACAGTCCAACAGATCAGCTCAGACGGAAGATTACATAAAATCTCTCGGTACAAATAATATTCTTCAACCCACATAATCTAAAAGCTCAAAACAAAAACAGCAAACATTACATTTCTAAATATTTTCTGTGGGATAATACAAAACACATTAAGACTTACTGTATATCTTTAAAAAAAACAATCAAAATTATCATTAAAAAAAAAAAAAAAAAAAAAAAAAAAAAAACTTTTCCTTTTCCTTATTCATTATTAAAATAAAACATAATAATTTAATTGCCCCGTATATTAGACCATTATTTACAACTGTCTTGTTGTTTACTGCGTCTAACTATATAGTCATGTGGGTACCAGGCGAAATCTTAGTTCCCGTCATTGCAGTATAAGGGTTGCATTAATTCCTAACCACAGAGCTGGGGTGCAGAGTCACAACAGGAGGAAACGTCAAAGCCTCGCTTTTTTTTTGTTTTCAAGCGCACCTGCCTACTCAATTTATAGACCTAATCGCAGAGGAGGAGTAGAATGTTTGCCCATCGATTGCTATGCCATACGATGCGTGATTAAGCAATTCCTTCAATAAGAAAATTACAAAATAACATACAATAGTTAATACACCATTGCCCTCTTTAATTTTTCACCTTTAAAACATTTACTGCCCAGTTGATGATTTAATTTCGTTAGATTCGGATCAAAGTGGGACAAAACAATTACACTTTGGTATGAGGTTAACTTCGCACATGACCCTTTAAAAATTTCATTAAGTAAATCTTCTACAGATATGGAGATATGTTAGTGTTGAATGTGAAAAAATTAGAAAATTTGTGTGTATAATTTTAGCTGTTAATTGTTTTTTAATAATGAGTATCTAGATACAATATATAATTTCAAAAACTTCTTGCCAAAATTATAAATTCACTTAAAGCTTATTAGTTCTCAAGCCATCGCCTCTGTGGCTTCACGAACAGATGTTCATCAGAGGGGGGTTATGAGCAATCAAAGATTAAGAGGAAAAGGAAATCTGTTTACAATCAAATCGTTTTATCTGACTGCCCGATCAATGGATTATTTATACTACTCGTTGAACCAACTGTTTAAAAAAAATAATCACTTTAGAATTTAAATTTTCCTCAAAATAATAAAAATAAACGTTTCACGCCCTTTTCAATCGAACTGCCACTTTATTTACAATTTACAGCGACCCTAACACCAATTCACTTATTAAAGGTCAAAGCTCAAATGGGAGATTTCCATCTATCAACAGAACAATATTTTCTAGCAGCACGCGAAAATCAAAAGGGTGTGATTTTTTTGTATACTCTAAGCACAAAAACTCGATCTCTGATTGGTCGTGCACACCTGATAAACCTCCGTACAGTAACAGCAACCAGGCGACATCAACAACTCAAACACGTGGAAAGGGGAGAGAGAGAGAGTCAGAGGTAGGAGGGTGAGCGAACAACGCTAACACAGGCGTATGCACCTGGCCAAACGCCGGTTTCCACGAGCCTCATAACACTGACGCTTTCGTGCCTACGTTGACTGTACGATTGGTAATTCAGATAAAAAAAAAGTTGGTAAGAAAACGGTCACATGGGAAGAGTCGGTGATTACTAAAGTACAAGTCGCGGGACAGGTGAAAAGATGCAAGCGTCCTCTTCAGCTTAATTTGCACGTTGATGTTGCAAATAAGGGATTCGTAGTCGAAGACTCGATGACTTTACCTCGTCTCACGTCGTCCTACCCCCAATGCATGTACGAGTTGGGCAAAGATGCGAGTTCTTTCGACGGCCAGGGAACTGTGACCAGTGTTTCGTCCACTACTGATGACGGCTGTGGGCTGCACGATGCGAACTGGGATGCGAGTTGCGAAGAACGGGACGAATGTTTAAGCAGTGGTGGTGGTGGTTTGTCGAAGAAAAGAAGTCCAAAAAAAGGATTCAAGTCTGTGTACAAGCACGTGCCGCATAGGGACAAGCCACCGCACTTGGTGGCAAGACGAAACGCGAGAGAAAGACGAAGGGTTCAAGCCGTCAATTCTGCTTTTGCGAAGTTAAGAAAATGTGTGCCGGTCGAAAACAGGTAATTTTTTATTTATTGATAAGTTTTGCTTCGTAAGATGAAATTGAGTTGTTTACTTTTGAATTTAAAAAAACAAAAAATAGAAATAATTTTTAATTTTTTGTGAAAAGTTTTGGGGGCAAAAAAATTTGATATGATTTAAATTGTATACAGAGAAAAGGTATTTATTACGTTTAATTTGCATGCATTCAAAGAAAAGAAGACTTTATAATTACTTGGCGTCTGCCTTTCGAGCTCCTGCAGGCACGTTTCTCTAATTTTATTGAACTTTTTCTATGGGCATCATTAACCCTAATTTGAATTCTGGAAAATTTTTTCTGTGGTTGAATAAAACCAGCTTCATTTTCTTGACTATAGAATTATAATGAAATTAAGATATAATAATTTTTAGCTTCATTTTATTTATTTATTTATTTATTTATTTCGTTCAATATTCGTTCGATTTGTAGGAATAAGAGATTATCTAAAGTAAAAACACTGCATAAAGCTATTGAATACATCGGTCATTTGCAAGAACTCATCGACGCAGCCGATTCTCATCTGCAGTCGACACAAAGCTCTCAATTCGGCCAAGAAAACATTCCACAAACCAGATGGACATCTTCAGTGGAAATGGTACAATTTAAAAACAAATTAATTAATTAATTAATTCGAAAAACATTTTATCGTAAATTGGCAATTTATTCGCAGGCTTACAGAGACCCCGAATTCGAAGACTATGCTTCATTCTGTGATGAATTTGACGACTACGCAAAGTAAACACCAGCAATCGAATCAAATACTCTTTATATTCTCATAAAAATATCAAACTATGCACTTTACGTAATTTTTTTAATTTTTGCAAAAGTTGCATTTATATTTTCTTTTATAAAGTCTAAACGCACAATCACGATGCCTTGTTAGATATAAAAAATTCGTACATTTGTATAGTTTTGTGCCATATAAAGTTATTATTTACACAAATACCTAGTTTCCGTTTTTCGTACTTTAAGGACACGCATCATAAAATCGCAGTTTCCGTCTAATTTAACACCCAAACAACAAACACCAATCGTTAAATTAGCTTAAAATAAATTAACTTCTAAATATTCCGAACTTTTACTAGCCTACCGCAACTTTATTTAAATTAAAACATGTAAAGACTATAATTTTGCAAATATTTTCATTTAAAAAAGTTAAAATATAAATGCACACCAATCCACCTACAAAACACGTTAAATAATTGAATCCATCAGCCCATTCAATTAAAAGCGTGAAATTTTTATTTACATACTTCAACAGTATCAAGTTATTTTTTCTCCTCTTATCTTTCACCTGGAATCCTGACACCAGGTGTGATGGAAAACTGCAAAGAAGGAACAAGAACTAAACTGTTAAACAGACCAACCCACGCAATCATTATCTCGCCCCTATGAAGTGATCCAGCAAAATCTACAACCACCCAAGATAAAACAAGACTCAAGAAGAAGGCGATGGGCGGGCGGTTGCGAAAGGAAAGGAAAGGGAGGTCGACTCAGACTTGGCACGCGCCACCAGGTGAGAGTGCAGACCGAGCGGCGGCACGTGCTGAGCACGAATACCCATTGGGTTTGCCAGCAGATTATTGCGAGAGATAGAGGGTAAAAAGTCACGGGCATTTTTTTTCTTCCTTTAATCTTCAACAACTGCAGCTGTGGGAGTTCCTTGACCTTAAATGTCCACGCACTTCACTAATTGCAAATTTTATTGTAACCTCAAAAAAAAGTGCATTATAAAAATTTATGCTCGCAACACCAGCAAGGGGGAAGAAAATTCCAAATTTGAATATGAAGTCACAAATCAACCACATACAAGTATCCAATTTTTATATTTACTTGCAATCGAACATTAAAACTGATTTTCGTCAATCAACCGTGATGAAATTAAAATAGATGACGTAACGTATTTCGGCCGCTTCTAAACAAACGTTTCATAGTTGAGTGACAACGTAACCCTTCATTAGTAATCAGTGAGGGGTATAATAACGACTGTGCACTCAACTCGAGTCGAACTTCAATTGCCTGTGGGTTTTAACTTCCCCTTTTGGTTGGCTTGAAACCCCACGTTAATAAAAGCTAGCAAGGGGTGGACTCTGTCCACGTATATGATCAATAGCTGGTTGCCTAAGTGGCAATTTCGCCTTCTTTTAAACTTGTGGTCAATTTGAGGTTTATTAATGTTGAAAATGAAAAGCACCAAGTTTGTGATGAAATGGAAGAGGAGGCATTGTGAAACTTATTAATAAGTCGTTGGCGTTTTTACACAAAAAAACACTAAAAAAAATTGTCAGCACCAGATGGCAGAAGCATGAATGACCAAGCAAAAGCAAAGCTGGCTCACTCACTTTCCACAACTCGCACAGGAACTGTAAGCGCTGTAACATTTTTTTTTATAACTTATTAAACATCATTTTGCCACTGGAGCACTTTAAAAGATTGGTTGTTATATCTATTAATGGGTCATAACAAAAATGCATGTAATCAACAAAATTGTATCAAAAATGACACAGCAAAGTGATATTTTTTAAAGTTGTGCTTAATCGAGGGGTTTAAGATCTTTTTCCTTTCATTTTCCTGGCAATTACAGTTTTTTCTGTAACCGTCACAGACAAAACACAAAAAATGCGGTAACAAATGTTTCAAACTCGAGTTAACAGTCAACGAAGCATTATATGGTATATCCCTCGTCTGTTCTTCTACATGTTTATCAGTGTTCATCTCTGCAAACACCAATCAATGAATTAATTACAGTATTCGTAACACTCTGCAGAGCAAGATAACCAGCCAGCTCTTGCCACCCTCT
Source organism: Geophilus truncorum (assembly GCA_034695745.1). Lineage (NCBI taxonomy): Eukaryota > Metazoa > Arthropoda > Chilopoda > Geophilomorpha > Geophilidae > Geophilus > Geophilus truncorum. Next base: position 40,264 of record JAQFZP010000094.1, on the reverse strand, counting down.
GTATTATGTTTGCGCATCACCCAGATGTCGTCTCGTGGCCAGCAAGTGGTACTAATTGCAACACACGCGATCAAATCAACAGCTCACTGAACACCTAAATAAAGTGTCTCGTGTCAGTGTCACTTTACTAATTAGTTTAAATTACTTTTGGTTTTAATTTAAAAAAAATAAATTAATTTTACTTTATTTTATTTTATTTTATTTTATTTTATTCGAAAAAAGAAGAATGTATAGTAATTTAATGAAAAACCAAATTTAATTCACTATAACTTTACTTAACAAGTTTCGCTATCACTCAACGTGACTTTTAATTAAGGAACAATCCAAAGCGTGTAAGGAATTTTTCTTTACATCAGTGTGATGTGATGTGATTGAAAACAATCAAAAGCTGTTTAATTAAATCACAAGAAAATTAAGTAGATTTAAGCTCTTGTTTACTATCTAAATTCACTTGTCTGTAATGAAGATGTTTTGAGAAAATTAATTTTGTTGTATGAGTAAGTTTTTTAGATTGAAATTTCTAGGTCATTGGATTAGTGAATTTAAAAAAAACTATTCTCAGATAAAAAAAAGTCAATTTCAGTGTTTAAAGAACCGAGAAATTTTCGATTTAAATTTTAACCTGCTCTTTACGATATGAATTTCACTTTTGACAATTTTAGCTTTATTAATACTGCAACTTGAAACTTTATGGCCTCAAAAAGCTCACTTAAACCCCAACTTCACTGCAGGTCGGCTTCACTGTCATTTAGACTTACCACAAGGTTCTGACTGCCACCCAGAGAGGGAGCTAAGCATTTAATTAAAAATTAAAATACACAGTGAATGAAGTGAGTTTTAAAATATTAAGAGTCAAATCTACTTTTTTTTTGGGTCGGTTCGGTCGAGTTCGATAACCAAATTACTAGTGTAGTCTAGTGACAAAAATCGCAACATAGTGTAAATTCTAATTGTTAAAACAAAGTAAATATTTAAATTCCCTCCTACGTGTCTAGAAATAAAATAGGCATACAACATGTATATTACGGTATCTTTTAAAATATTACTCTTTAACAACACAGCTCAAACTACGTTTTCGGACCATTTATATTTAAATAAATCACAAGTTTTACTGATTCACTTATAAATTTCTACTTTGTTCTACATGCTGTAATGAAAACATCCCATTAAAGCTCGAAGGCTTTTCCAATATTAATGAAGCCACTTACCAATATGAATGTTTTTCTTTACCTAAATTACCAACCATAACAAATGCACGAAAACCGATGACCTTTTCCAGTGTCCAATTTCATCCTTAACTGACACTAATTCTTAATTGACTCACACTGCCAACTTTACTAGACATCTTGACATTTAAGACACTAATGGCGCATAAGTACAATACATAATAAAGACCAGCAGTCGACAATATGCCTACTTTGCATAGTAATGTCAAACAAACAACACGCTTAATGGTTAAAAGTTTTGCTTGTAACCTTCGCATTAGTAATAACTGCAATGCATGCAAGCAAGGCAATGTTGTTGATATTTACTGCGGGGTCTTATCTCGAAACCTTAAAAAAATGAATGTTTAAAAACAAGACCGTTTCATCATTTTATCTTGCGTGTTTGTATTATGTATGACGTTAGAAAGTTGAATAGTGGCAATGCATATCCGAATTCATAAAAGTGGAAAAGTGTTATCAGCAAACAAGATTCGCTTTCATAAAGTCATGTTATGATTTTATTATTCACAAACGTCTTTTCTCACGTCTGTTGTTGTTATAAAATCCTTTAAACATGGTGTACAAACAGCTTAAAGCAAAAGACGAAGAGAATATAAATAAAATCTTAATCAAAAGAGAATGTAGGTTTTCAAGCTTTTAAAGTTAATAATCAAAACATTTTATTTGATTTGTTCCTCCCCCCCCTAATGTTAAAGCCCCTGTGACGTCATTGGGATTGATTCTGGGAAAAAGCTTGGTTAGATAGAATCGCCACGTGATTGTCCGAGTCAATAGGTTAGACTATTCCCTTCATTTATGGCAGCAATTCGCTAAAAGTGAAGTGCGTGTAAAAGAAATTCCTTGATTACTTCGCCTAATTACTTGAAGACACACACATCATACTAACTAAATCAATAGTAATATTATACGTATTTACGAAGTGAAGTAGTTGTAATAGAAGTTACCAAACAATTAACACTAAAATTGATCAAAATTAAAAATTTGAGTACCATAAGTTAAGAGATTTTGTGTGGATACTTTACTGCATAGCTTTAAAACTACACTTTAAAACATAAAACATGAAATAGAAATTTAAATAATAATAATAAAAACAACTACGGTAACTTGTAAGTTATAAATGATTTTAATAGTTAGCATTCGCTTTACATTTTTTGCTCGTTAAACCTGTTTTAAATTCTTATGGAAATGCTTAATGTTTTAAGTTTTAAAAGTTATATTATGGTTGACATAAAAAAATTGCATTAGAGATTTTATGAAACACTTTTAATCCGACAGCATAAACATGCAAATTTAACGGAAAAATTCTTGCACATCAAAATGAAAAAAAAAAACCAAAAAAAAAAAAAAAAAAAATTGCTTCATTTTATGGCTTTCGCAGACAAATCAAAAAGATACCGCATATATGATTTTTAAATGTACTGATGTACAAATGATGAGGTATTTGAATCCGCAGAAATCACTTGAGAAAGAGAGACCTAAGCGAGATCCATAAAAGTTAATGCAACCACTTGAATACTCATGATTAAATATTTAAATTTTATGCATAAGCTTTTATAGAAAACAAACATTTACGTTTCATTGATTGACACACAGCGAAAGTTTTCGAGAAAGGTAATATACGGTACTGTTATTTCAAAATTAATTATGTTTTCTTTTGACGTTTGGTCAACACTGATTACATAAAAACCTTCCTTGGGGAGAGGAAAAAAAATAATCAAAAATTTCTACTTCTTCAAGGGCATCTGTGTGTCTTAAATGATTTAGTTTATCCTGAAACATACTGTACGCGGTATCCATTCATATTGTATCACGTAGTTATATTTCTGTAATTCCGCTTTAAATCGTGATTTGTTGCAGTTGCATCGAGGTATAAAAATATAAGTATGCCAAGCGGATGAATTTCTACATTATGAACAGTTTGTTTATCACGCTTAATGCGCTGTACTTGAACTTCACTTTCCAAACAAACTGCTACGGCACTTAAATTAGTTAAACACATTTATTCAATTATACAAATGTAAATAAATTTTAAAGTTACCGTAATTTATACAAATTAACATTTATGAAAACAATAGTTCACACTTTATGCAATTAGTTTAATTCCTACTAATTAGTCATGACCAAGTGATCCATAAATACGCGCATTTGATTTGTCCTAACTTTTAATTAAACCACAAATTAGTTTTGAGTGTTTGCCTAGACATTCATGCAACTTGACCTTGCGGTCTAAGGAAATGGAACCACGAGCCCACACTTGTCAAATGGCGCAGCCGAGAGAAAAATCCACTTAGATTTAATTGGATTTACAAACATATTCATATTAAACATTTAAAATTGGCTTCAAAGGGTACGCACTTTCTATTAATAATCTTACATAACGTAAATTTTTACTTCGTACCAATCAAAAACTTTCCTTTAATAACATTAAATCAAAATTGACTATAGTTTCTTATGTAAATTGAATTTCTAACAAGTAATAACTTTTTAAAAATACTCTATAAATTTTCTAGGTATTGTAGTAAAAATAATGATGACGACTCCAAACCCATTGCAATCTCAATCTAAATGTAATTCAAAATTTCATTCACCTCCTGACTTGATTTGCCATTTCCTATGCCAGTAAATGTCATTTCCATGCGGATTAATTCGATATGCTATCTGCATTGCCATTTATTACTAAAAGCAAGGCAGACATGTGAATAAATTGATGTTTAAACTGGCTGATTCAAGTTACACATCAAATAAAAATCCATACCAACTTCAGCCTGTAATTGCTATTGAAATGTAAGTCAAATGACTTGTTTGTTCATTAATTGCTCCCATTAAATCAAGGGCTAATTACTGATGCTAATTGCTGCCAGTTTTATCATTGAATAACTTGACAGTGAAAAATGAAAAAGCCACTACAGCATACTCAATTTTTTTCTTCCACTTTATCAGCCAGGAGAAGTACATTAGGATTTTATTGTCCAATTACGCGGTAAGAGAGTGGGCACACAACATTTTCTCTTTTTATGACCAGACGACAAGTTTTGTGCTTTTGATCAAGTCAATGGGCCGTACGCCTATTTCAGATGAGCTCTTGTGGAGTGCGCAAGCCCAATAAATAGTCAAAAAAAAAAGACTCGCTTCGGCTTGGTGATGCAACATGTACCATTGGTGCTGCCTGCTTTTTTCCCCCTACTTTACTCCACTTCTCTAAAAAAAAACCTTTTTTCACTCAATTGGGAATCAATATTGATCCCTTTGCGTAGATAATATTTCTAGTGCAATTCCGACTGGTCCACTGACCTTTTATCGGGGTCTGTACTTCATACACAGTAGGGTGCTGAATTGTCAACAAAAGCCGCCACTTGGGCATGATAGAGATGGAGAAATGTAAAATTCATTTTTATTTATATTTTTATGTTATGCTCTGAACATTTTTCTTATCATTTAAAAGGTCTACATTTGTTCCTGAAACAATTGTAAAGTTAAATAGTCTGTCTTTTGGGAACTGAAAAATATTTTTTTCCTTGATGAAGATAAGAATAATAAATTCAGGTAGATCACTTTCAGAAATGTATCGTAATTTAATTGCAATTCGCTCTACCGTACTGTAATGCGAGGTACTATAGAGAGTAAATCCCCAAAGAGACCCATCTAACTACTTGCAGCAGATAAATAAAGCCTGAGTAAATCAAATAACACAAGGCTAAGTAAATATCAGTTTACTTGCTATAAATAATCATTACAGAAAATGTACACCGAAAATATAAAGAAAATCACTTGACGCAACATCAGTCGAAGCAGTAACTAGTAGTCATTAGTCATTAAATTTTTTACAAATGAGATAACAACGTCTTTCTAATGTCTTTAAATCTTACGATACATGATGTCGGTACCCTAATAAAATGTTGCAACATAAAGATCTTTCATACTGTAAATGGATGATTAATCGCTAAATTTGAGTGTTTAGTGTTACCGTCAATGTGATAATCAATTTCAGAATTTAATGGTTCATTTATGAAAACCCGTTCCGTCAAATGCCGTTTATTAATTGTTAGTCGAAATATTAAACGATTAATTTTCATAACATTCAGTCAAAAATGTTTTATTGTTATTGCTGTTGTTATCCTAACACTGACTTCCTTCGTAACGTCCCTTATTAACTTATTATTGTGCACTGACAAAAAAGAAACATATTTGTTATTGTCGTTTCAATATACAACAGCAAAGTCAATGTTATTCAACAAAACTTTCATCTGTTTTTCATTGTTTTTTTTTCAAACCATAACAAACCATCTTTTAATATCATTGCTTTCATCAATCTCACGAGACATAACCCAACGAATCATGTATGACTTTATTAAAGAAATATTAATCACTGTAAAAGCCTTTTATGTCCCTTTTTTCTCTCCTTATGTTACAGGAAGCAATTTTTCAAAAGCCATTACTCACTCAATTCTTCTGCCTGTTTGATCAGAAACTTTTTGTTTGCAAGCGTGAAATTACACGAGAAAAAATTCCACAAAAGAAATCTAATTAGGTTTTTGCTTCAACGGATTTTACACCGCAAAGAAGCAAAAGCTCAGAAACCTCTCTAATAGCACAGTGATATGATAAATGTTTCAAACTTGTCACCATCAATAATCCAGTTCCATTTCCTGGACATGTTCAGAAAGGTACTGCAAGAGTCGACAGAATTCTTAAATTCTCGTGTACAGCATCAGATTGCAAAATCTAACTCCATCTCTACCTCTGGCTATGAGAAACAAACGCTGCGGTGTCTTCATTAAGTTTTGAGCTCTTGATTTTTCTTTAACTTTGTTTTGGTTTGTTCTATAGTTGCATTTCCACGTTCTCCAGATTCAACCTCGGGCTTTTTTCCGATTAAATTTAGACTACGATAAAAATTTGCATTTATTTTCTTTCTTTTTGCCATCTTGTATAACCTTTTCTAGCTACTGGCGATTTTATGTATTACTTTTCAAATATCTACCTGAAATCAAATGAAAGTTTATTATCATACATTTTAACAGGTCTTGTCAAACTCCCACATCAAAAAGATAGTAAAAAAAGACTGATTTGCTATTGTGTACACTTATTCGTGACCTTTACTAGGTGTCTGTACGCAAGAAGGTTCCAGACATATAGCCATGCACCGCAGGCTTTTTTTTTCACAAACCATGCAATTTAAATTGGCATTTGGACAACAATTCCATTTACACTCACCCAATTCCTTCAGAAGATGAAGTCACACTGCTGCTGTTGCCAAGCAGGCGTCACGTCTTTCTTTTTCCTTGTATTGGAATACGTGACTTCACACCCAATAAATATCTGTCACTTCGCATTACTATTTGTAATGAAATAACAGAAGTAAGACTCAAAGCTTTCAGACATAATAGCACCAAGTTTTGTCACTGCATAGTATAAAATAATTGTAATAAAAGTTGTTTCTACATTTAAGCCTATTGCATTAAAAGCAGAGTATTGATTCATTTTTGTGATGTTTGATAACTTTTCTAAGTCTGATCACATTTCAGAAAAAAAATACTAATTGGAAAAAATCTATAGACTAATCTGCTACATGATTTCCAGAGATTAGAAACTCAGATAGGTTTTATGTATCAATTCAATTAATCCTAACTACAGAAAACATGAAAAGAGTGAACAGATGAACAAACTGCACTGAGATTCGAAAGCTCTTGGAGCAGCCAAAGAAATAGTAACTTGGAAATATTCAAACAATACATGTCTCTACTCTATTCACAATCCTAACCTAATTAGAAGAAACTTGCAACTCAGATTTCCAATTAAATTGAAAAAGAAAAATAAGATAATCACTTTCTACTCGCATTAAAGATGGCATGTACGACTTAACCATAAAAAAAACTGTAAAAAATTTAAAGTGCAATCAGGAGTAAAAGATGTTTTCATACCTAAGTTCAATATTTTTAACTTTTAAAGATGTAAAATAAGTGATCAAAAAAATTAAATTATGCCAAAGATATCAAATATACCATAAAAGCTTATGTCACACTTTTATACGATACCTCTCTTTTCTTTACTTTTAAAATAATAATCGCATAAAAACATTCCTTCAAAAGTATTGCAGTTAAAAAAAAAAAAATTAAATTTTTATAAGGTATAAAATTATGTGAATGGTATTAGTAATATTAGGTTTAACTACAGATCAGAATCAGGATATAACACTTATAAAAGTACCAAAAATAAACTTAATTGTATATAATTTATAAATAATACTGTACAGTATGTAAATGTATTAATTCTCTAATTCTACAAATTTAATATAAAATGACATTTTAAGATCAAAGTACCAACTTTATATATATTACTTTGGAAAGGCAACTGCTCTTATCTTATATTTACTTCATTCTGGCTTAGCCAGTTACCTGATAAATTTCTTTGAATCAAACACCTTGCCTAATTGTGCAAGGTTCTTTGATTAGACTTAATTCCACATGGTTCTAAAAACCTGGATGAAAGTAAAAGTATCCATCTTGTACACTTTCAGCTTTATCAGTTTATAGAGTTGAATCCGCGACTATCGACATTTAAAAGACCGCCCAAAAACTGTCATTATAACTGATTGTCGTTATATCTGGATTATTTTAGTATTGCTTGAGTAAAGTGGGAAAATATAAAAATGTTGTTATAACTGAGGTTGTTACTTGCGGATTCCACTGTACCATTATGTATATACAGTAAGTTTGTACCATAGCCACATGGTACCAGTTATACCTGATGGATGAATTTTATCACCTACAGTAAAAGACATGGGCAAGCCAATTACACCCTTTTTGGTACACAGTTAGACCTATTCATACCTTTATTTTTTCCAGTGTGCCATTTGAACACATACAGGCAAAACTGAAATTAAACTTGTTTCTTGATCTTTCAGAACGAGCAACACCAGTGAGCAATTAAAACATTAATTAATGAATGCTAACAAGATTACAATTGTTAATTCCCTGCTAATTAAATAAATAACCGTTGCAAAAGAGTTGTAACAAGTAAATTGGTAAAAATGATTTATTATCGGTTAAAATTTGTCTTGTAATTTATACCAGTCATTAGTGATGGTTACACTCAATTTATTTCTTGTGTTTCGCCTAATTATAGATGTAAATTTAGTAAGCAAAAATTTACAAGTACATTTCAATGTTATTTTAATGTTTGCAATAAAGCAAAAAAAAATTTGCTTTGCTTCGTACAATATTACCATGCTTTTTTGTTTTTTAACAGCTATTGCTGTTTCCACAAGCGACTAGGTTTACCTGGTAATTCTCTGGGCTTAGAAATGCTCACCAAATACCAAAGTTCATTTGAACCGAGCTGTGAAAGAACAAACCACCTACTCGAGATACCTTCCTTGAAAAACCACTGATATTACCACCTTTTCCCGCCCCCTTTCCAAGTCCAATTGTGTTTAGAGCAAAAAAAAAATCAATTGTACAACAGCTGTTTTTATCTTCGACCACAGCAAGGTAGAAAAAAAAATTTGTCCACTGATAGCTTCAAATGTTTTATCAATACTCAAGAAGTATGAAGAATATAAAAATGAACAATTCTTTTATAAAGTTACACGCAGTGCGAGAGGATTAAAGACAAGAGACACAATCTGGAATTCCTTTCGCTGAATTCAAAGGAAAATGTAAAAAGAACCTGGACAGACATTCCACTTCCTGCAGATATACAGTAGAATCTTGCTTTTATCTTGGCGACTGCAATATTTAGCTTGTGCCTTTGCTTTTATTTTGAAAAAGAAAAACTTTTGAGTGAAAAAATATATTTTTCGGTAATTGTATTTCGTGTGAAAAATGGTTTTAAAGGATTTTTAAGGGTTGATTGAGAATTAAGCTGTTGACGTTTGATTGTAACAAAAAGAAAATCATGAAATTCTTTTGTTTTTCTCTCTGCTCTCTTTTTAAATTACATTATTATTTTTTTATTTTTTTTGCAATACGGTAACATAAAAATAGTAAAACTAAAAATTGAATTTGATAAACATGGAGAAATCTGATATGAGATTTTGTGGGGGAATAATATCAATGTTCAGAAAGTGATTGTGAAAACATATATATAAGCTTATACGTTTTAAATTGCAATCACCAAATGGGGAAGATATTCCAGCTCTTTGTTTGCCGTATATTTTAATTTTAACGTTGGGTATTCACAAATCTAAAACTGTTTTCGCAAAACCAACTATTCTCACCAGAAAATTCAGAAACCATAACTCAAACTAAGTCTACCATCATTTTCTAAGAGTGGACAACAAACATAACAGCCACCAATTTCCTTCCCTTCCCTTCCCTGTTGCCGGCTGTTGTCATCCACAGGTAATGTTGCGTGTAATCGCTATGGCGTTGTAATGTTTCCTAGTTCAGTAGCCATGTAGCTGAGATATGACCGTAATGATCAACAAAAACACTCTTTCTTCGTACTTTGTGTAATTGGTAGTCTCAAGCAAGAAGACATTAGACATTACCAAGTTTTACAACACTGTTTATGTGTTACTCATGAATGTTTATCAAGAGATTAATTATGATCAAAGCGCAAAACGACAAATAAAAAACAAAGTATTATTTACATCATTTCCGCGAAGTTGTTATGAACCATTTAATCAAAAAAAATTGTTTTTGTAGTACAAATCAATATTTAGATAGAATTTTCTCTGTAAAAACCCACTCGCGCTCTGACAATTCGAGAAAACATCAATTGAATGCTCATGAAAGTGTGATGTTCATTGTAACCCGAGGCGGGTAAAACAGAATAACAAAACACTATAGCTAGCATCATCCATCTTTAAAGCGTATTTTTCATGTCAGCTTCATCCGCGTTTAAGCAAATAAACAGACTTAATTTTCTAACCCAACAATTTTTCTCCCTCTCGCACATCTCTCTCTCTCTCTCTCTCTCCACCCAAACCAACAAACCATACGGATACGGCTAGAGAGCACTCATGTCAGCTGTTGCTTTTTATCGACCTTAGCTAAAGGTATGGAAGGAGTTGGGAGATTTCACTGCACCTTCATGCTGCACTCTGATTGGCTATGACGCAATGGCTGTGTGGGCTGATTTCGCACACCGATCTTGCTTAAACGCATCGGAAAAGGCAGCACTCGTTTCACAAGGAATTTAGCCAAAGGGACACTCCATTCGCCGAAGTCGATCACGAAACACCGGATACAGGTAACCAAAATTTTTTCCCATTTTCCCGGTTCGATGTTTTATTTTTGGCTTCTATTCCGGCTAGGAAAAATGACACATCTAGTAGTAATGATTCGTTTTAAATTCCGTTTTGTGTGTTTGAATCGTACGGTCGGTCATCGCAGTTGAGCCGAAACCGTACCATATTGAGGGATGATAAAAATGAACTTTAGCATTATCATGTGGCCATCTGCCACGAGGTGAAATTGTAAATTAAACACAAGCCCCGAAGCACGTTTTCAGCTCTTAATTAATTAACTTTGTGAAAATGAAACGTTTTATCACCCACTAAAAATTTGTTACTTTTTAGTCGTTAATAGTCCACTTAGATATTAGACCATTGACAACTCGCGGTAAAACTTTATTTACACGTTCAATTCGACTAGTTACGAATGGTTTTTCAGAGAAAGAAATGAGAGAGTAGAATTTAAAGGTGAGTAAAGGTCAATAATTTTGCCTTTTCTAATGTTTTGAATAAATTTCAACTTGTGGAAATTGATTCTAGTGGAAATGTTGATTGATTTTTTTCTCTCTTCTTAATGACGTGCATTAAATCAATACGCCAATTTGATTAATAACTTGTTTTTTTTCGCATAAATCAGCATCTATTATTTATACCACACAAGTACTGTTTCTGACTGTATGTTAAAGGTTTAAAATGCCAAACGGAATGTTAAAATATAAAAAAAAATGAGAAAAAAGGCTAACATATGGTATCATCTTAGATGAATCTTAGAAGGTTGTTCACATGGAGGCAGTGTACGTTTTGTTTTTTTATGATTGTATTTTAGTTGCAATAACCCTAATGCTATTCTTTTATATTGTCTTTGATGGAAAAATTTCTTGATAAAATATATGTAGTAGAAGCGAATAAAATCCTAAGAGGGTTTATATTTTTTTGTTTTATTTCCGCCCACATCGTCTCAGCCTTCTTTTATTGCGTGCTCACACTAACAGTGAAAATAATAGTGAATTACTTACGATAAAATAGCAAGAAATGTAGAATTTCTCCTAGTTTACAGCTCGTACCCAAAGTGTTTTACCGTGTTTGACGTTGCAATACAAAAACGTTTTATTATCGCGATAAAAACGCCATTAAATGTTTTTCTCGCCAAGTACCGTCAAATCTTCAACAAAAATTAAAAACTTGTTCTTAATTTCCCGATGTTCTGAAGTCACGCCAACAAAAAATTAATTTAGAGTTAGAAAAAAAAACAGCTTTACGTCTCGGAATTAAAAACCTCTTTCACTAAAAATACGCTTTGAAAAGCAATTTCACGGTAAATGTGTCTTTTTTTCGCCCTTATTGCCTCTCTAAACGACTCAAAGTTGAGCATATAAAGTAAGAAATTGTGGGGGAAAAGATTAATCCCTGATGAGGTAAATCTAGTCACGAAGTCGTCCCTTGCTTACCCTTTTATGGTACTACAGCTTGTGCTTGTTGATCCACTTCTCCAACCCGAGATTCGTCTCACGTAAAAAAAAGTGAAGGGGAGACACAAACTTTTTTATTGGATTAGGTTGTCTTCACTTTGTCGTGGTTTGTGTAAACTGAAGGTGCCAATAAGTGCTCTGAGGTCTTAGAAGCACATTTTACATTTAAAATGAGTAATACCGAGCGGCTATTTCTGTTTCGCAGATTTAAACCAAAAGAAAAAAGAAAAACATGGACAAGTGTTCGATTCTCCTGACGGTCTTTGCTTTCCTACTCCTCGCACAAATTTTAGTGGCAACACCATTTTTGGATCAAGGTAAATAAAGTTTGATGTTTAATAACATAATGTTCGTGTTGTATAGTTGTACTATTGCTGTGTGCGTAATCTGAGTCATTTGGATTCACGATGAGTCATCAGCAGAATCCGGCAAATTACACCTGTTGTTCGAGACATTGCAAAAATATTTTTTGGATCTGCCGCAAAACTAGCTGTTTCATTCACAATATAAAATATTCAAAGAGAAACGATTTTTGTAACAACTTTGAGCGAAAGATGCCACTTCCGGTTGGATTTGAGACTGAATTTTAAGGACATTCACCTGCACGGCGCAGAAGAATCTCCAGAAAATTTCAAATCAATTACCAATCCGGAAATGCCATTTTCGTCAGCTCCAAATCCCTATATAAATTTAAAGCGTTTACCATCTGGAAAACACTTACAAATAAACATGTCATTTTATTGAGCAATCGAGCGCAAAATAATCCTTTAATCCCTCTCAAAAGAGTTGTAATTTAATGACTTATGACAATATTTCAAATTCCATTTCATCTATTAACACCTGTTTGACCCCTGCTTTAATACTCCATAAGCTTGATCTGATTGCGTCCAATCAGAACAGTTAGACTATGCACAATTACAAAATCGGAAGTTTAAACTTTTAAAGTTGTTGAATTGTGTTTTTTTTTTTCATACTTTAAAAGCATTTGACTAAGAAAACAATTTTAAATGCGGCTAACCTTTATAATTAAGTTCAAAAACACCTAACAACAAACATCTGAAATAAATAAGCAGAATGAATTTCCTTTTTAATTTCCATGACACATTTCCTTCGGTTGAAGGAGAAATTTAATATCCTTAAAGATCTCCGCCCTTAAATCAACTCATCAATTCAAACAAACGATGAAAATTTTATGTCTCAATCAAGATGGTCATTTAGATACACTTAATTAAAAGAAATCTCGAGTCACGCACACAAAACACAAAATCCCTGTTCCTCTAATACTGTACCTACAATATGCCTACTTGCCTCGTGCCATGAATACCAATCGACTCTCATCTCAAACTACCGATCACTTGCTTTGCTTGCACTAAAATTCCTCCCGCACTTGACGAAAAATAACGTCTTTCCCGTCTCCGAAAGTCGGGAGGGGAAACTCGTGAAACTTTGTAAATAAAAAGCGGTGTCACCTTTTCAACTCCTACGCTGTAAATTAGAAATAAGAAGCTTTCGCTTCGGGGAATTTTGCTGCTTTTAAGAAAGAAAGAAAGAAAGGAAGTGTCACTCAGAATGAAAAAAAGAAGATGAAAGATGAAACTTTTCCACACTTTTATCTTAAGAAAAAAACCGGAGAAAACAAAGTTTTACTTTCCCATTTTGAAACACACACCACAAGAAATTCTACATCTTTAATCACGTTGTCTTAGAATTGGAGGTTTTGGAATTATAATTAGTGGTTTAATTAGTGATTATAAGAATTAATTAAGGTATTACACACTGCGATTTCATGAAGTTGAATTAAAGTATGATATTTAATTTTCTTTCTTTTAGAAAACTTAATTTTAAACCACAAGCTTTTAGTCAGGTATTACGTATTTTTAGAAAAAGCTTCTCTATTCATTTTTCTCATTTTGTGGTTGTCATGGAAATTGATTAAACGTAATTGGTAATACAGGAAAATTTTCTTCGAAGTATCCCATGGGTCTTCGACACGCATAAGTTTTCATGTTACATAAACAGGATTGAATTTTACTTTATTAATGTATTAAAAAAGTTAAGGAAAGTGTGCTGAAGGCATGATTCACTACTAAAAGCAATCGGTAGTGCAACAAATGTAATTTAACTCATATGAACAGAAAATACAACCATTTGCATTTGCATAAAACCAAATGAAATTAATCATTAAATGGAAATTACAATGTGCACACATCAAAAATGACAGTTAGAGATGTTTTAATTGCAGTTGATTGACCGTCCATCTGGTCATATGCAAAAATTATTTTTGCGGCATCATTACTACTTTTTGCAGTGAGGCTGAATAAATCACATTTGACTTGTCATGATAATTAATTGGCAAATGTTGAGATGTTACATTTAAATTATCAAGAAGTAACATTTAGAATAGCGTTTTATCTTTTGCACTTTTATGGAGTGAAAATCTGCAAGGTAATTCAAATTAAGTAGCTAAAGAAATTATTCAACTATAGTAAAGCGGAAGATTAAAGAACAACAGTAATGAACATGAATAATAAATGCAACTTTTCAATTTAGAAACTGAAGTAAAATTAGTTTGAGAAATTCCCCTTTAACTGCACTTGCATTCTTGTAAAACTAAGAAAAACTAAGGAACTAAAAAAGAATTTCTTAAAATTAAAATAAGACGAGGTCAGACACGAAGTTTTCTCGGAACACTCAAAGTTGCACTTCGAATGAAACCAATGCAATAAACTTGAAGCTTTCAGTTACAAGTTTCAATTAATGGGAAATATTTCCAGGAAAATGACAAAGATCTCGTTTTCTTGCAAGTAGCATCAATTCTAGTCTTGGCAGATGAACTAGCGATATTAAAGCAATCATAAATCCCTCACATTAAAAAGGTTCTGAAGAGAGATGAAGAGATCATAAAGTGCGCATTAGGTTACATAAAAGTAAGTACGATGGGGTACGATGGAAGTGAGAATTAAGAAATTCAAGGTTCAAGGGCCATTGCTGGCAAATGGCCAGAACACTTTGTTCCGAGCAGGTTCAATTTACACTAAATAACTTTGTTCTTGAAATATTTATTCGTCCGTAATTGTTGAATGGAATAATGTTTTCAAGCGGTTAAAATCTAAAACCTTTGCCTTGCAATTCAGAAACGAATTGGTTTTTCTCGTAGGAATGAAGAAAAAACACTAGAATGTGGCAAAAAAAAAATGTGAGTAGACATAAAAGTTGGATTATATTGCTAGATCCATTTCGTGCTGCAAGAAGTGTGAAATGCTTCTTCCATAGCACAATGTGATTCAATATCACCTCTACAACTGCTTCCACAATGTGATAAAACCCTGTCATTCACAATATTGCTGGCTTGGATATTGACAAACGTGAAGGGTCTTTTGTGACAAGAACACAGTAAATACAAATACGAGCATCAGTGACATGACACGAGCATAAAAGGTATTGTATTGATAAACTATATTTTTCCATGTCGCTCTGTTTGGGAACGTTTAAATTATAAAACAAAAATGTGAGTGAAATCTAAACCATACATATTATTACATATAATTTCTTTCTCGTTTGTGATTAATTTCAAATTTAAAAATAACATTATGTAATTTAGTACTTTATGCTGCAATTGTGTTGCTAACAAAATGCCTGTGGCTATAATCTAGAATAAACTGGAGTTTTCTATTAAGTGAATTTGTTCAGATGTGGGTGTTTATTTCAACTGTTTTTGTCCACGTAATCAAAAAAAAGCCCTTGAAGCCTAACCCCAGACCCAGCAAATTGGAATCTGTTTTTTGTTTTCAAATGCCACGTTACGACAAACAATCATTTGCAATCTGGACAACCACAGATTGATGTCACACTTTGTAATTGAGTGATTATAAATTGCAATTGATCGATACATTTAGTTTAAACAGTAGAGGAGTTTAAATGGTGAATTATAATGTGATTACCGTATGTCATTTTAAGTAATTATCTCGTTTTTGTTTAATAATGCAATGAAATAATCAGATTAAAATAGGCCGTTTGAAACTGTTGATTGAATCAATCGGTACGTTCACAGTTTGGCACATGCACCATTTTGTCCATTTTGTCTTACTTTGACACTCTTGTTTGACAATTTAGACGAAAATTACTTTCGTTAAAAACCCTTCTTGCGCAATTGTGAAGAGATTTCGCAACACCGTACGTGAAACTTTACTCTAGATTCAGACGAAAATAAAAGCAAAACAATGTTGCTATTACGGTATTGTATTATTTATTTACATCAAGTATGCGAGAAAAGTGAAAAGAGAAGAGAGACCTAAAGTGTTTTATATGGCAATTTCGCACGTTGTTAATTTATTTTGTAATTTAAATGAATTATTTAAATATTTTATAACTTAAATTTGTTATTTAAAATGCGCAGCAGATTGGTTCTGTCAAATTAAACATTCCCTTCAAGACAAATGGAGTTTATTTAAGCATAAATTCAGCAAACATTCTCCCCCTACCACGCTATTCATACAAGAATGCTCAAACTTACAATAAATGTCAGCAATAAATCCACAAGAAATTGCAATCCAGGATTAAATCTAAAAATTCAAATTAAAAAATGAGTAATTAACCTTTCCACATGCGAAGATGATGAATATTTTTTCAACAAATCCCAATGTTCTCGATTTCCCGCACTCACTTAAACGTAATTATTTTATTTACGACTTTTATAAAAATAACAAATGGAAAATACTTGTAACTATGACGCGTCAATTTTACTCAGTGAAATCTAATCCTACAAAAACCAAAACAAACCAGAAATAAAGATGACACTTCACTTTCTAACAAGTCATACTTTAAGATTCCAAAAATTTTAAATCGCCACTCGAAAGCTGTTACATAAAAAAATAAAAAAAAATAAAAAAAAAAATAAAAGATTGCTTTTCGTTTTCAACTACAGCAACTGAAATACAGTATTTCGTTATGCAAACTAATATTGGAGAGGACAGTATTAAAATTCACACAATGTCGAAGCCCTGTAAAATGAAAAGTGCATAATGCCTTCAATGAAACTAAATGCAATTTATTAAAATATAAATCACCCATGACACTTTCCATTGAAGGAGAATATTAAAGATGCAAGTCATCTTGCGACAGCCTTCTTGTAGAAATATAAATAAAAAATAATAAAAATAAAGAGGCAGCAAAGGCAATAACTTCATTCCCGTTCTCACACCATTTTCATCAGCTCGTTGCGAGTTGCCAAGCAACATGCATCTAGCTATACTGGCCAACTTCTCCCCTGATGTATAGATAGGAGAATTGGATAGAACAGATGCACTTCAAATGTTATTGCATATATGTCACATGAGATGGCGCTTTTAATCAAAACTAGTTTTCTTATACAAACATCTAAGTTACGAAATTTCATGTCTCTTCCAGGCAACACAAACATAAATAACCTTGTCAGATTGCAGCTCGTCAATTCACTTTAGGCGAGTGAAGAATTGTAGCATTTTAAGTAGATTGCAAGTAGCTTTTCATTTGCTGAATAGGAACGTTACGTTTTATGATCGTTAGCAATGAAATTGAGAAATCTTTGTTTTATAGCGAACTTTAATGTGGCGTTTAGTAATTAACTTGCAAACTACAAGTACAACAACCACTTAAGTCCTTGTGGTGTACTCAAGTTTAATAAAACTTATTTTCTGTGTATACAACTTGTTGAAATGTTGTGCCATATTAATGGTCAAAGTGAAAATTTATTTTTTTATCAGTTACACCAAAAGGCTCTAGGCTCTGAGCGAGGAAGGAAGTGAAGTTTAATGTCGCCAGCGGCTATTCTGCCATACGCGACCTGTCAACCTGTCACATGACATTAACAAAGCTCAGCTAATTAAATTACTGCAAAAATCTATGAACTGCAAAATAGAAAATTACTAAAAAATTCAATAATAACATTCACAATCTTAAAACACAAAAATCATACAGACAACATTAAATTCTTTAGCAACAGCTTATCTGAATCAACAACTGAATTGTCCCAAGAGCCCAAGCAGCAAAAGAAGCTGGAGGCCAACCAAGCAAATCGAAAAGAAAGACGAGAATCCCAAATCCCATCGAAGTTGAAACAGAAAAGAAAAGAAGAAAAAAGATAACTAGTATAGACCTCACTATTTTCAACACAAGAGAGTCCGCTTATAGTGTACTAACGAAGGAAAGCCTTTTCGTGGCCTTTTTTCCCAGCTTAGAAAAACATGTAAAGCGCATTGTCACACGGTTGTCAAAATGCCATATTGTTTTAGATAAACCTTGCCAAGCTTCAAAAGATTTACTTCGACTTACGGTATTAATTTTTGTACATTAAGTCGAAGTTAGATGAAAAATTTGTACATAAGTGGATTACGATGTTTTGAGCTACAAGTCAATAAAAGTATTAAGATTGGATCCACTACATTAAAAATATTTTCGTAAAGTCATGACTAAAACAATGGCTAGGGCCTTGTTCTCAAGTAAATTCAATCTTCAAAGGTCAAATGCAAGCAAATATAAAAACACCCACAATTCCTTTTGCCATCTATCTGAATAAACAAAATATTGAGCCCGACATCGTAGGTCGTTTAAAATCCGAATGAATGTACGTCTTTCAAGCTATAAATGAAAAATTAAATCCTTACGAACGTGAAATTGAAAATTATGAATTGACTTCCATTGACACCAATTGAAAGATACAGTAAAAAATTTTAAAAGTGGCCTTTTCTAATATGAAAAATTTTCCTCTAAACTCCAAAGATGCCCTTTTGTGAGTTGAAGCGAAATGAGCAGTACCGGTATTTATGCAAGATACGGTACCTATTTTTAGCCTATTTCCATAACTGAAACGTATGGTTTCGTTCCAGTGGAAAATTTATAAGAAATTCAATGCTTTAAATTTAAAATATTTTTCTTCTGCAATACAACATGTTTATCACTTTACTACATTTCAACTCAAAGAGTTTTTCAGCAACACCATTTGCTAGATTAAAAATTGTATTCACTGATGTAAAATAAAATGTTTCTCGAATTAAAAAAATCCATCTTTATTTCCCAAGCCTCAAATAATTCTAGGAAAAAACTTGCTTCAAGAACTAAACAGAGAATTTATGATAATTAGAGCTTTGCGCTACCACCGAGTCACACATTTCTCTCCGCCTTTGTTTGTGAATCTTTCTTGTGAACAATAGCGGATTCTTCTATTGTGCTGTTTGAAATTAAGGCACTTCTTGAGTTCAAATGACTAACACCTATCTATTTCAATCATTTCAGAAGAAACCGTGGATGATTACAATGACAACCTAGACAGGTTACTACAAAGTGGCCAAAAGTAAGTTCATATCTCCTATGTATTAATTGATAAATAGGCTGAAAATTAGCGCCATATATCGGGCAGGTCGGTGAAAGAGGCCTTGTAAATATATAAAAAAATTCCCCTCATTTTTCACTGCTTTATTGTGGTAGCTTTAAAGGAAATCAAAATAAAGGTAGGCTTTGCTGGAAGCTTAATTACTCCGCAATTTAGACACAATAGTTGAAAACAACAAATCAGAATTAGTAGATTTAGAAATAGCCCCCCCCCCAAAAAAAAAAAAAAAAAAACAATACAAGAGAAGTTGGCATGACTAAAACGCTAAAATTTACAATTGATTTTTATGTTAAGAGCGAAGCAACCTGAATTTTTTAAATTATTTTTATTTCAGTTGCTAACTTGAACGAGTTTTATTCATTTTTCCTTTTTTCCTTTTAAACCTGATTAGCAGCAAGGTTGACAATTTAATGGTAAAAAGACGTGAAGATTATCCTATAAAACTACTTAGGTATGTACTGTACTTAAGCAAAACCACTAAGTTTTGAAACTGTAACATTGCATGTTGTTGCGTTGAGTGATAATTACGAAAAATGTTACGATGGATATTAAAAATGTAAATGCATAAATTACTTTTTCATCTTCCTAAACCCTGGATTTAAAATCTGTGCATGTCAAAGCATGTTTTTTGGTCTTTGCATGCCTAACAATGTTTTAACAAATTATTAATATCATTGACAATAGTTTTTACAGTTTGACTAAACGGTCTGGTCCGTCTAACTGTAAGATAATGCCTCGTAAAGATGACTAAATTAATCTTTCGGGACATTATGAAATTAAAAGACAGACTAAGGGATTATGAGATCAGGTTTTGAGGTTGCACAATAATAAGATAAGAAATCGTCTCGAATTTTCAAATTTATTCATTTTCTAATTGTGCAACCGAAAACTACACCGCAGAGCAGAGGTCTGGTCTTACTTTAATGCCACCATGTCTAGGGGACATGATAAGAATTAATGAATGTGCAGGCACACGATGCGAATGAAGGAGTTAGCTAATTTGCTCTGGGAAAGCTTTTTTTTTTTTTTTGTTTTTTTTTTTTTTGACTTATCGCTTTTACAAGTTTTCTTAGAACTCTCTGGTGGGATAGTTAGATTCAGATATTGCATTTCACAAGCAGTGGTTAAAAGACACACGTTTTACTTAAACATATCTTCTATTTAAATTTAAATCATCAAATTTACAGTTTGCTGCGATTAATCCAGATCTCAACAGTGATGTCTTAAAACACATGAAACAAAAAGCAATTTAAAAAATAGTTTGTCTTTAACCCTGGAGCTACTGTAAACCGGGCAAAAGAAATGGTGCTTACTGGAAAAAATCCACTCGAAAAAACAAGGAGGTGGTGATAAGGAGGAATAACAGGAAAACAATCGATCAAAAGTTACTCCAGCATTTGTCTTCTTTTTTGCATTTGCAATACTGTGACATTAGTACTAGATCCTGTTTACTTGGACCGTACATACAGTACAAACACAGAAATACAAGAAAAAATTTAAATCTAACTGGATGCGAAGTCTGTCTTATACCGTAAATCATTTTTATATAGGAAAGTACGTGAAGGGTGTAAATTTACGCCCACATTGATAGTTGTGAGTGTAAAATTATCCACTACTTCTTTAAAGTTGAAAATTTCTTTTACACCTTTTTTTTTACCACCCTTCATTTATTTTAAGTATGTAAATTTTACATACAGTAGATAAAAAGAACTTGTCCACTGCTGACCTTTATGAAAATGCTGTGTGGGAGTTGTTTTGATCGTCAGGGGCCGGAAAATGGGAGAGATAAGCCGTCTTGCCACAAGACAGAGCGTAATGCTTGAATTTTATGTCAAGTTTTATTTCAAAGTTACAGTTTCACGAAGGTGGAAATAGACAAAACATATTAAGCATTCCGTCAACTGAATCGATCTTGTAATTACCATGACAAGTTGGCAACGCAAGAACCCCATCGAGAAATAACTTTGGAGATGTAATCGATTTTCTAGATTTTTAGTGAAATTTCTAGTGAAATTCATTGGAAAATTACCAGGATGAATAATTTATAAACACCCCATGTTCATGCATTTACATTTCACAACAATTAAGTGAAGTGCTTGTATTAATGTCAACTTCAGAAGTTGTAAATTTTCATACATACAGAAATACAGAATTCAAAATTGTACAATTGGATCAATTTCTCAATTCGGTAGGAATCAAAATACAGCTGAGATTTTGAAAAGCTGATAACGAAAGTTATCGATTATTCCGAACTACTAGTATAGTGAAAAAAGACGTTTGGAATAAAAAAAAAAGTCCTCTTAATACTACTAATTGTTGGAAGTATTACTAATGTGGCTAACCGAATTAGCAGCGGCTCTGCAAGCAAATTAGTAAACCTCCGAGACTAGACATGTAGATCAGCAATTAGTTCCTGAAATGGTCAGTTCAACCGCATTACCTCTCCCATGGTCCACTTACAGAATGGCAAATAAATAGTACACACGCTAAGGACCAAGGATAAAAGGCTGAACAAGGGTTAGCTTTTAGTTTAAAGTCAGTACAAAAATATGTTAGAGTGGAAAAATAACAGCTGGTTGCAAGATTAAGGATTCAGCTGCAACTGTCCTTTCAGAATTGTATAAAGTTTGCAAGAATACTCATAACAATAACATTGTACATCACAATTCCATAAGGTACCTACTTTGATACCACTTGGGACAACCAAGAAAGACACATTAGAAGACCAGCAGTGACCTGGCAAGATGTTGTCCAAACAGCAGTTGGTTAGTTTCAATATTAGAGATCATGCAATAATGTTATTCATAAAAATTCATCATTTACCCAAATAATAAAAATGAGTTTGACTTGAAACAATTTTCCTGATCCCTAATTCCTGAAACAATAATCACCAGACTCTTTACTCATCCTGTACATTTTTTCACACCGATATTCATTTTTCAGTACTTAAAGATCAAGTGCACTGACCAAAATTTATGAAAACCCATTTCAGTGCATTTGATCTTTAATCTTACACATTACACTATTCAAAATGTGTGTGGGAAATGTTATTTTTGTATAAATAACTAACTTCTTTTTAAGCTTCAATAAACTTGACTTACCTTAATAATTGTTTGCAAGCTGAGCAGCATAATCTTCTCTATCTCTTCCAAACCAACCATCCATCCATCCATCCAGTAGGCTCTTTATCAGACAAAGGTCTTTTTCTTTCTCCCTCATGCTTACTTCTCTTGTTACGTGGATTTTGCATGCTGTGTGTTCGTTGCCTTGCCTAGTGAAATATACAAAAGGACACGACTAAGACGATGCAACTCTAAAAGCAAAGCATGCTTTAAAGTAAGGTAGGGCGTTTTCATTTAAAATTTATTCCATTCTTTTTGAAATCTATTCTTTACTTTGTGCCATAAGACAGTAATGTAATTTCATTTATCTGTTCGTTCGTCTTTTATGTTATTACATTCTTGAAATTTTTTTTAGAATGAATAAAGTACAATTTATTACTATTAAGCCCATGAACATCGGGCAAACTCGAGCCTAGCGAAGCTAAGAACTTAAATAAATGTCTATTAATGAGCGAAAATTAATTTACGAGGTCATTTTTCTTTCGTGATGAGATTACTGCATGGATTGAAAAATGTTGTGTTGTTTATTTGTACTAATATTAACGTTGTTTTCTTTGTATTTGTCTAACAATATCATTAAAGGTAAGAAAATATAGAAAGAATAATAAAGTAGCCAATCAACGCTAAATGCGCGAAATTGCATGACGAGAAATCTTTTTCGTTTGTGTACCTTTTTGCATGGGAGTTTTGAGAGCATCGAGCCAGTTAAAGTTCTTCTGGTCACAATAAAGCCATAAACCAACTTCCTAAGTTCTCATCTAAGCTTAAATTTACCCTAGAATGTAACAGCTGCACTCGCTGCTTTTCTCCCTGCAACACACCTTAGTTCATTTTAAAAGTATCCGATTGGATTTAGGCACATTCAAAACTCAAAATCCCGTGCAAATTGAGATTAAACTTGTGTAAACGCACTACCTGCACGTCTAAAATGACTTTTCGAAAATTCCTATTCAGCTTCTTTCGCTAGAGGGCTTCTTCGAATCGTTTTGAACACTCGTAAAAGCCTCTATTATAGCCAGTTGGATGAGCAATTCTTTACCCTATTTTCTGCCTTTGCTGACTCAAAGTTAGAATTTATTAGCCATTTAAGTTAATTACGGTACCAATGTAGATTATAATTTTGGATCAGAAAGCAAATGCCAATTTTGTATAGAGACTTGCGCTTGCGTGACGAGAAACATACTTTGTAATACTCGTAAACATACGTCGTTGTTTCGTGTAGTTTGTTTGGAAAACATTTCGGAGAAGCAATTTTTTCTCCCACGTATGAATGACGCACGGTTGCACTGTCTATTAACATAGATGGAGTAGATAAATGCATCATGCAATTACATTAGCTAGTTGCATTGAAAAATTAAGCGTCACTTGAAGCTTTTCTAATGTTAATATCTGACACTTAAAATTCGCAACTCATAAACCTGTTAGGTTGTTGATTTTCTTTGACAACCGCTTCACATACGGCCAAAATTGTAAAATTCCATTTTTAAGATTTTTCCCGACCATTTCGACAATTTAATCTAACAATAAGCAGCAAACTATAGTATGAAACTAAATAAAAGTGACTTTTCTCCAATATTTTTCATCTTTTTAGTTTATTGAGAAAAGCGGAACATTTATCATTTTAACTCCTGGCTTAAACCTCCAAATTGATTTATATTTTAACTGTACAGTAATTTCAAAATTTATATAAATTTAAGACTGCGTCACCTAAAACAAAAGGGGGAAAACATTTATTAAAGATGAAAACGTCTTCGCTATTTGCTCTTCGATCTGGCCATTGACGACGAAAGTCATTACGGTACCTTCGATGTCAGATTTATTAAAGCGTGTATTTTTTATATTAAAAGTATCTTATCTAATGGCACTGGTTTGTTGGAGAACTATATTGGCTGCGTGGACAGAAATGAATTTTATTTGAGTTAAGCAAAAGTGCATATCTAACTCGGGAAAGTGGTTTGTATTTGCACAAATTGTTACACGGTTTCCGTACGAGTGCACGTGCAAACACTCCAAGCGCGCCTAGTGGGATTGCAATGTCCTATTTGCAAATGATTTTCTTCTACACAAAAGAAATAAAGTATAACTCCAGCATGAAATTGCTCACTCATCCAAACACAAAAATTCGAAAATATTTGTATACGGCAGTTCGATTGCTAACAAAAATCATACAAATATTTTTGAATTTTATTTTTTGAAAGTTTACTCATCATGCGTCCTATATAAATAATTTCTTTCTTAATAATTTAATTTACATAAAAACCAATTTCACTGGTAAATATTTTCATAACTTAATGGAAATCATTTATGGCAATTGTTAGTTGCCAAGACGCCAAGTGCAAAAATCACCTCACAAAAAACTTCATGACAATTTTTTATTATATTTCCCCTTAATGTATTGTTGACAGAATGCTTCAAGCTTATATTTATAATACCAAGGTTAATCATTGTGGACTGCAATGATAAATAATGCATTAAATCAACGCCTAAAATTCAATTTGCTTGCACTGCTGCTGCTTGAAGAAACACGCTTTACTTAGAAATAAACATTACACATTCTCCTGAATAAATCAGCAAAAACCAAGTAAGAATGCTGTATTTTACTTGGATGCGAATGAAATAATATGAAAGTTTTTATTTAAAGTCACATCGGCGGCAAATTTACATCTTATATAAGCACGAGAACATCGCATATCAAATGGCAACGACTCTTTAAACCATTTCCGCATTTTAAAATGCAGAAACAGTCAAATACCAAATGTCAACCAATCGTAAAATACCATCGCAGGAAATTTCCAAATTGAGTTTTAAAAAAACATGTTGTCGCAGTGCCAGGTCACTCACCTGATTGACAATAAGTGGCGCTGTATTAATGTTATTCATAAAATTTATTTATAACATTAAAGCAACATTATAACAGCTTTCACTGGCTTCCTGGAATGAAAAAATCAATAACTTGCTTTACACGTTACATATTCATGTATGTAATCATTGTACCAATTATTAATAAAACCAACAAACTATTATTTTCTTTGCAGGCGGTCCTGTATTAAACGAGGCGCTACCTGTGACCACCGACCAAACGACTGTTGCTACAGTTCTTCTTGCCGATGCAACTTTTGGGGCACAAACTGTCGTTGCGAACGTATGGGCCTTTTCCAGCAGTGGGGCAAGTAATGAACCAACTACGCAATTACAGTAGCCCTTAAACCAAAAGCCCGTTTTATCGATCTCTTTAATGGGGCTTTGACATCTAAATTAACCAGTATAACCTCCTTCAACCAAACTTCAAAATTTAAATTATAAAAATTAAAAAATTAAAAAAGTTAAAAAAAATTATTATGTTATTATTTTTTTTAAAAATGACCTGGCAAAACCTGATGTAGTAATTATCATTCTGTCTTTAGCTAAAAATCTGCTATTTACTAGTAATGTTTTTGTGTTAGTCTTCAAACAGGTAAGAAATTGCTTACTTAATAGACTTTTGAGGACCACATTCAAAAAAATGTATACTGTACCCCCATATAACTTATATAAACAAAATTATTGTTTCCCCCTCTCCCACTTGGAGATTAAAATCATATGAAATATAATTGTTAATTTAAGTCTGTACTATTTAATGGCTAGGAAAAAATATTGTAACCTTCAATAATTTGCATTTGATCAAAGTAAATTATGATTTAATCAATTCAATAAAAAAATATAAACGTAAGAAACACACCAAGCCAACAATAGGAATAATATAAGTTTAAAATAATAATATATCATTGATTATAAGATATAATAACCTCTATATTTTGTACTGTGTTGTCTTCTGATTTCAGAAATAAAGCTGTTTGTGTTGTCATACAACATGCATTCCAAATAAAGTTTTCTCTTCTCTTTCTTTTACATTTTTTTGTAGTTTTACAAAAATATCCGATAAATTTTTGCAAATATTGCTAAATATTTGGCTACAATTTTAGGGAGATGTTAGGAATGTTGCAGCTAACAAAAAGTTGTAAAATAAATGTTTAGCAACAAACTTTTGCAGTAGAATTACATGTGTAATAACTTGCTAGGAAATTAATAAATAATGCAAATTTACGCAAATTTTTGTAGCTGTACAACTTAAAATATTTTTTTGGTTCTAAGTATTTTGAATTTAGACTGGAAATTAAATATTACAAAGAAACGCAGACAATTTTGCAAAGACGAGGTAGGTTTGAAAATGATCTAAATCGAGTTTTATACAATTTTGGCGACTTTGTTGAATAATATTATTGGGAAAATGGCTATTTACAAGATAAAAGTTATATAAACTAAATTTAAAACATATTTTCACACATTTTCTAACTTAAATTGTGTTTCATAGTAACTACTTTGCAAAAATATTATTATTACATAATTTCGCTGAAGCAATTTCTTCAAAAAAGCTTATCTACAAACACCTTAGCACATTATCATTTTCTAAGCTATTTATTTCAACTACAGTACCAAAGCTTTCCTTTGCTACACTCCCGAGTTTTTTTAACACAGAAATTTGAATATCAATGCTTATCCCGCAGCACACACTCTAAAAGAGTAGTTACTTACATTTTTGCTCTACATTTTTACACATCTATAAAACTGCACACATAAAAATTATAAAATTACTGCAAATTTACAAACGTATTTTCATAGCCATCTGACAGCACCTTAAAAAGTTGATGAGATTTTAATACTTTTAATACTTTGCTCACATAACATTAATAAAAGTGTAATGGAAAACCCCTCAAAGGCACAAATTAAGTATCAGTAGCTGTGAACTTTTAAAAACCTATAGATAAATAAATTTCTATGTGGTATATACCTTTGGAGAGGTTTAGTATTTTGAGTGCTATGCAGGAAAGTCATTAATTGCGTCATCCCATAACTTCTTGTAACCATGATCACGACATTCTGCAATTTGTTTCTAACTCTGCTGAGATGGAGAATTCAATTCGATCAATCGTGTCTAATGAATGCCGATCGGTGTAAACAAGTGCTGACATTAACTCCAAGTGGTATTTCCATCACTCTAACATAAAATTGAAATAACATTTCTCAAATGCACGCAGCAATTAGTCAAGTAAAGTTGCGTTTCGAATCTGAATTGTAGGCATAAAATGCACGTTTTGACAAGGAAGAAAAAAATCAATGAACCTTGGCATTTAACCGACAATACCGTACAGGTAGTTTATTTTTGATGGAAAGCAAATTGCTTAAGCAGAAAGTCATGGTTGCGGAATAGTTGAATGCAGAAGCCATTCAAATTATATTTTCTACTTCGCGGGTTTCTTTTTATAAATTTTTGATTAAATTTTCAACTCGAAATATTCTGTATTACCATATGGAAAAAAGGAAATTGGGAAATTTTTCGCATGAATAATCCAATTAACCAGTCAATATTTAGCGGTTATATTTTAATTACGAAAATTGTTTGAACAAGTGAATAGGAAATTGAAATTTCATTATGTCAGGTGCAGATAAACATTTATGAGACCAATATGCTAAATATTGAAAAAGCAACACAACATCGCAATTAATCTAAATTAAATATCGTAATTTTTTCGCAAAAGGAAGAATGGATGTAAAATGATGAGCAACAACAACTTAAAGATCCAAAATGCAACCACTTTTGTTGTTAATTCCAGTATCTAAGATACAACCAACTACATCGCAAAGGTTAAGAAACTAGGGGGGTTTTTTTAGTGTTAGAAAAGTATAAATTTCACAAAATGTATACTGATTAAACAAAAGCTGTTTTAAGATAATTTAGAACACTATTACAGATACAATTTCATTTAACGTTTTTGTAGATTGAACCATTATATTAGGAGAAAAAAATTAAAAACCAGCAAACATGCCTTTTTAAAAATCTTTAAATATCTCAAGAACTACCGTAATTAAAGAAAAATTAAAAACTAAACATACTTAGAACGTTCAATTAACTCAGAAAGCTTTTTAAATTGGATGTATGGGTCTAGGATTGCCTAAGAAAACGATAATGAAGCTATGCATTTGTTGTCAACAGACAATTTTTTCAAAAATTCATAGCAACTAAAACTTTTCTCCAATTCTCATTAAATTTCAGGATCTTGTAGTGATTGCAAATATTTACAATATTCTAACAAGTATTCAAACTGATTCAACAAGAATTCTGGGAGAAATATTTGAGATATTTAAAAAATTCTAAAAATGAATTTTTATTTGTTTTTAATTTTTTTCTCCTAATATAACGGTTCAATCTACAAAAGCTTTACATGAAATTGTAGCTATAATAGTTTTCTAATTTATCCTAAAACGGTTTTTGTTTAATCAATATAAATTTTGTGAAAGTTATACTTTTCTAACACTAAAAATACGGTACCCTAGTTTCTAAACTTTTGCAATGTAGTTGTACTTCTAGATTAGAAATGACTGCTTTTAGTTTCAAATTAGTACCTAACAATAATTACAGCTCAGCTAAAAAAAAGAAAGAGATGCTAGAGGTGAAGTAATGCTGAGAAGTTAGGCTGAAATTGAAGTTGACTTCAGCCAGAACCTTTAATTCAATCAATCGAATGCGAGTGCAAACGCGCCAACTAATTTATTTCATTCTCTAAAACATGCAACCATATGAAGCTTGAATAATGCGAAGAATGTTAAACCAATTTGCAACTCGACGTCGTCAAATTCTCACAATTTAACTGGAATTAGATAGAGCAGTATCTTTCATCTTAAAGAATTGATCTGATCATTTCTGCGATCATCTATTATTCTTGATGCCGCAATTCACTTCTCGGCAAACACTCAACCAATTATCTTTAAAATAAGACTAAACATCGCTATAACGAATCGAAAGAGAAAGTGAAATTCAGTCGTTACCGTACGTGAAATGTTTTTAATGAAATGTCATTAATAGGAAAAAATTCGTTATAACGAAATCTTGTACCTCACGACCAAGAGGAAGTCTAGAAATGTGAAAGTTGCTAAGAAAAAATTATTATATTAAAGTTGCCATGCTCACAACTTTTTTTTCCATCTAAAATGTCGATAATGTCAACGTAATTGCGCACAATTTTTATCCGGAAACGTTCGCTGGAAAATCATTGCATTTCCAGTTTCAAAATAACCGAAATTTTATCCAACAAAAATTCATTCGGCTTACGGTGTATAAGTTTTTACTTTTTACCAACCGATGTTTAAAAATGTAAAACAAAAACAGTTAATAATCGTTACATCTTTTACAAAAAAATTCAAAGCTCAGATTTCACATTCAGCCAAGTGTGAATCCCCATTTTTTACTCTCATCTACAGTAGTCCTATTAATCAGTTACATCTTGAATTGCAGTCAGTCATGCGTTGCAGCATTGCATTAGCTGTGATGAGACAAAGATGAGCTTGGGTGGACAACAGAATTCAATACAACCCCACCCAGCTGAATGTCCCCTACTGAAAATAACAATGGCTTCTTATGGCACTCAGCAATTAATACTCTTAAAACCAGAGTGTCGTGTGAAGCAACTCATGCGATCGAGTCAATAACCCCTATCATGGGAATAAAACGCTCGAAACACTCGGAAATAGAGTTCCTGTATTCATGTACAGGTTAGGCTTATCTCCAAGGCACTTTGTTGCACAATGCACTCCTACTGATGTAACACTCTTTCTATCGATTATCTTGTATCTTTTATGTTCATACAAACTTTTTATACGATGTTGTTGGCTGCAGTACCTTTCACCAAATAAATGTGCAGATCCCTCGCGGAAACGCGGAGACAAAACGTGTTAAAAAAAAAAAAAAAAAAAATCGTGAAATATTGATGAAATGATAATACAGAATTTTTTTTTAAACTTGTAACAATCCCCATTTCCCTAACGTCTCGCATTGTATTAGAATGTTATTTCCTTAATACTAATTAATTGTATTTCTAACCAAACTTAATTTTACCTAAACTATCGAAATTGGTATTGTTTTTTAAGGTCAAAAACTTATACAAATTGTTAACAGATCATTTATGTTCAATGTAACTAATTATTCCATTTCAATATCCATTAATAAAAAATTCAGGTTTCACAAAGAAATGCAAAAAGTTGTGGTAAATTACTCTTTTTTTTTAACATTTTTCTTAACGATGATTTAAATTAACTTAACTCTGCAAACAAAGCGGATTCAAAGCACTCTAGAACACGTAACCATATTTCTCATATTATTTCCAACTTCAACAACCGATTTTTCTATTTAGTTTAATTTAATTACAAATAAATGCAATAGATGTCGCGCAGGTAGTTTCGTGTATATCACTTGCCAACAACAACAAATGTCATCCCTCTTTCAACAGTCAATTAGAATTAATGAACAACTTTATTAATCACCAGACAAAATAAAACTTGTGTCAGTTTTAATAACAATAATCAAGCAATTAATATAAAACTCAATTAAAACATTAAAAATAAAATTAAAATTAGAAAAAAATCAATAAAAAAGATAGCATAAATTTGATCATTCATAAAAAATAATTTTCAAACATTTATCTGAAATATTTGCCAAACTTAAATCCCTTACATAACACGGCGCGTTATCACTACAGAAACAGAACCAAACCCACATATCCTATCCTTATCCAATCCACATTCCAAAGTTTCCGGAGCTCAGTAGGAACTGACGTATGAAACAACACAAGCGAGTTTTTACCTGCCAACCAGCCCAACCTCACCTCACCTCCCTCACCTCGCCTCGCCTTCCAACCAAGCGAACCAACCAACCCAAGTGCTATTCACCTGAGCAGTTTGGCAGCATCCAAGGCAACTTGGCACAGGAACCTTTGACTTTGAGCGATTTGTGCACGAACAAACTAGGTAGAGCTCGCGTGAACGACCACATCAACTCACATAATTAACTGCACACCTCGATTCGCCGTTTCCGCCACCAGATGTTTACAATTCACCGACAGAGCCAGTTGAAATCAGCATTTCAGAGCGAGAAATAATGGAATTTCGAAGGTCAAATGTCTGAGACATGTAAGGACAATGGAAAACAGAAAAGCCCTTTTGCCTTTGTGCTCAGGTGTGTTGGGTGTCGTCAGTTTGGCTCTACAGGTGACTGCAGTGGCTACACCTCACTGGGCTGAATTTTACAGCGATGATCCGTTGGGAACTGGCAGCTTTCCCAATGGTGTTGGTAAGTTGTTTTATTTTAATCAATCAATTAATTCATTTCTTTCATTTTTTTTCCATTTAATTTCTACGTGTGAATTGATTTTTTTTTGTTAAAAATAATTATGGGCGGTTCAAAGTACGAACGATTTTTTTGTTGTTTTTATCGTTGTAAAAATTAGTTAGAAGAGTTCATTGCAGGTTAGCGAGGTAGGAAGGGTCAATAATATGTGGCTGGCGCATACATGAGAAGAGAAATGTAATATTTTGGTTTAAATTGTTGCAAACTGCGATTTCTCGAGGTCAGAGTCATTAACGATGTTGTTCAAATTGTTTTATCTTTCTGTTTGCGTGTAATGTAACGATTCTTTTTCTCACGTGTCATATTTTTGAATTTTATTTTATTTACATAGCTACCTTATCGATCGTGAGCAGTAAATTGGTTTTTATCTTCCATTATGCCCACACTATAGCACAGAACAAAAATAAACATTTGAAAATGAAATTCAACACTTCAAAGGAAATTTTCAATTCAAATACTTTTGTAGTAGTATCACTTCCCGAACTTTACACACCAATAATTTCATAAGTTGGCTTAATTTCAAATACAATAGTATTAATAACGGGGAAAAAGTACATATTAAAATGTTTTTAAAAATGTATTAAAAAAAAAAAAAAAAAAAAAAGTTAAACAGTTTAAATTTTAACTGACAAGTGAGACATTTGAGTTATTTTTATTTTTCACACCGGAAGACCTGTTTGTTATGTCATTGGCCTATATGGTAACTTAATAAAAATGTTTAGCAATGTTGTAAACATTATGCTTATTTGCTTTAAATTTACATATCAAATATTACAATGAACGTTGAAAACCCACCATTTTGTTCTGACTTGTATGTATTTGGCTTAAATTCAAAAAAAATTATTTATTAGACTCTGGTAACGGTTTTTTAAATTTACTTTATCTTGTTTACATTCTGATGATGTCATAAGAGTAGATAAACAAAGCATGCACCATTAAAAACTTGCATTAGTACTTGGCATATAAAATAGTCTGGTTATTACCGACCTTGACATAAAAAAAAGTAAATTCAGTTGATGCAACGCTTGTTTTAAAATTATTTTCCTTCTGTGAAGTAAAAACCGCCCTTCCACCAAGTTGACGCCCTTTTCTGAGCAGTTCTCAACATGAATGAATATTAGCAAAGGAAAAAAAAGGGAAAAAAATAGATAAATAAAATCGATACTCCTTGACACGTTTCCCCCATATTCACACCGATTACAAAATACAGTTTTACAATTCTCAACCAGGACAGGATGTTATTTATCCAGACAGGATTCGATCGACTAAAATAGGACAAAACTATGATTAAAATTTCAAATCTTTTTTTCAACAAAAAAAAAAAAAATCAATAATGGATTACTGTATTGGTCACTGAACATAATATCATACATTTTTAATTTGTTTTTTTTTTTTTAACTTTTTTTTTTTCTACCCTAATAGGTAATCCAGTGGAGAAAGGGTACTACGGACTATGGAACTTGTGCCTTGTAATCCGCGGGGGATTTCCGGTTTATAATGAAAAGTGCAACGTGATGACGCCAATATTTGATCCAGGAAGTAATTACAAGAGAAAAATAAAATATAGAAAATTGCATCTACATTTCAATCATATGACTGAAAACGGTTCAACGTGTCTGCTGAATGTGCATAGATACGTTATCGTCGATATGCTCCCAAAAGGGAGGAAATTAATTTACCGTTCGCAAATCACGAGTTTATTTTTGTAAATCTTTTTTAACGGTGCTCTGATTGCGACATATATCAAATTTTTCTATACAAATCTATTTTTGTCATGTGATTGAAAAATTGCATTATGAAGAAACAGAATTTTCTTTAAATCAAATTACTCTTCTTGTATTGATTTAATTTTAATTTAATTTTTTTCTTTCTAGAGACAAGATTTATCGCAGGAGCGTTTGCTGTTGTCAACATAGCTCTACTTCTACTTTTTTTAATTCCTGTTCCTGCTCAAATATTATTCCTTTATAAAAATAAAGGACTTCTTAAAATGAGTTATAGAGGTCTAGCAGTTATAAAAGTAGTGTCAGTCGTAGTTGGAGGTACGTAAGAGTCGCTAGGACATACCGTAATAAGAATGTGATCTTGCAAAAATCGGTTTTTGTCAAGTAAATGTTTCCATTATCAACATGCATATTAGCTAAAGTCCAGAATTTCTGTTTTAATTATTATGTAATTTATTTTTTTATTGGATGAGACAGCTTAATCTGAAATTACATGTTTCTGCGGAAACGTCAAATAAGGTTGTCGCAAGATCTCAGATCTGTTATTTTGTGTGAGGAAATACTGCATTTAGAGAATACAAAATTCACTTGACTTTGACAAAAAATTGAGCAATTGCTGCTCAAGAATCAAAAGTCAGATTTTGACAAATATTAAGATAGCCATAAATAAATACCGGTACGGTATATACCGTACTGCAACTATTAAGCGGCTTACGTAAAAATTTCTTATTTCAACCAAGTGTTTTGAAAGAATTACACTTGAGATTTATCAAAAAAATAATCATAATAATTGAAAAAAACGACATGTTTTAGAATTAAACCTAATTTAATAGGCAATAGCTGCCAAATCAGTGCACATCACATCTCAATTTACAAAAATGAAGATAATTTAATTTACAACTTTTAAAAACATCCAGATAAACTCAATTACCCAAGACTCATTAGAATTGCTATTGCATGTTTACTAAGTATACCACTTGTAAACAAACTAATGAGAACTTGAAGAAAACTGACGCTAATTAGTGCGCCTTTATAAGTGGAAGATCCAACGACTAATTTATGCAAATAACAACATTGTATTGATAGTCTGAAGTGCATTCTAGTGAAAAATGCATTAACGAGAATTATTTTCATCACGATTTTAATGTATTCAAATGAGTTCAAAGCCACGTGAAAATTTGTTAATATTTTAAAACCACCTAGACTTTATTGGTTCATGAATTTAAAGTTATACTTATACATTCCTCACAACTTATTCGATTAATTCTAACAAAACATTTTTTTTGTAGCTGCATGCGGCATGGCCGCAGTAGTGTTAATGGGCATTCACACAAGACCATATTACGAAATACCAAAAGGCTGGTCATTTGGATTGCAAGTAATTTATCACACAAAAATTACTTAAGACAATTCTTTACTGATTCAAATTTACAATTTCAGGTTGTCGTCGTCATACTGCAAGTATTTCTGTTCATATGTGCTGTTATGGAGTTATATATCGCAAGGAAATTCCCTAATGAGCCAATGACCACGGTAAACAAACCAAACGGATACAACAGTGGTTTGCAGAACCCAGGCTTCACAATGACATCGCCTGAAACTGTCGACAAAGGGCCAGAGCCCAAAATATTTCCCATATCAGTCACGAGCGAAAGTGGGAAGCCCTTGTCAGATACAGCGCCACCGCTAGCGAAAAGCAATAAACTTCCAAAGTACGAATACGGCAACAACTTAACAGTTAGCTTAAGTGAACCCGGGAGTAGGAAAAGCATGCAGTATTTGGAGGATGTGGAACTTCAACAACCAGAACCAGAGCCGAAGCCGAAACCGAGAGAACATAAGCGCCGTAAAGCTGGTTATAAAAACAATGCTTACAAACCGGCGCATAATGACGAATCAGATTTGGACAATAGTGCGCCAAGTGTTAGTAGTAAAAATGGGAGATATCACAGTACCAGTCTGTCTTCTGACACTGCTACTAGTTTTTCTAAGAGTACAGATGTGTAGAAAATAGAAAGTTACAAAATTGTTTTAACAAATGCTGTGAATGCCAATGATTTGTTGTATCTTTGGTCACAAGCCAGTATAACTAGGCCATACTTGAGTGTTTTATTATATGAAAGTTAAGTTTCACATTTTGCCTTTTAGAATAAGATTAACTGAGAGTAACAACTAGGTTGTTATGGAATTAGTCATCAATTGCTTTTTGATCTCAAACATCGTGAAATTTTGAAAACTAAGTTGTAAGCTTAAATGTACAAGACAAGTGCTATAATCGAATTGCCGAACTAGAGTTTAACAAGTAAATATAAACTGGAATGGCATTATATCACATCAAAGCTTGAATCATCTGTAATTGTAGACAAGATAATGTATAAACCCCATTTTATATGGGAGGATAGTAGGGTTTCCTTCGGTGAGACATCCTAATTTAAAAGGTATCGTTATATTTTTTAATAAATTACAATATAAGTTATAATTTTTAATAACTGGTAGAGCTTAAATATGGGGTATCAATTTCATCATATCATTCTTATCATTCTCGTACTCATGCATAAAATAATTACAATCAGCTATTATTTGATCATTTATTACTGTTACATGTTTATAACAAGGTACTAGAATAAAAGCAGGTACAATTAATTTTTTTTCATTACTGTCTTACTACATAACTTTTTCTCAACCAATAAGTGTCGAGTTGTTCCTTATTGAATTCAAATATTGTCTTAAGAGCTCAGACAGTAGAGCTCCATTAAGTAGTCCCAGGCCAAAACCTCCAAAATTTCCAACGCCACCTCCGAAACCTGGTCGCCGTCCGTAACCATAACCACCCTTGTTATACCCATATCGTAGATCTACATCCTTTTAGGAAAAAAAAACAAAAAACAAATTGAAGCAACAAATTATATTTCCATTCAATTCTCAAATCTCAATGTGGTCAAGTTACAACCTAACAAGTAAGTTGGACTTACATTGTTTTCTACATCTTCAAAATTTTGTTCAACTTCGGTGTTTTCCAAAGGAAGAGCAAGTACTGCGACTACCAAGACCCATAGAGCAATCAATAATAAAACGAGCTTCATTTTGATTCACTGCTGGAACTTTCAATTACCACCCATCACATCATAAAGCTTATATACTGTATGTATCGCTTTATTTAATAATAATGCTGACAAGTGATTTACTTATGTGATTGATTTCCTTAAGCACAACATCATAAAAACTGGAACAAATTTCAGTCAACCTTCATTTAAAGTCTATTTGTAAATGAAGATAGATGAGACATTTGAATGAGATAAATTTATTCAGGAATTGGAATTAAACAAAGTCAATATTTTTGCTTATGACAAACATTTTTAGGTTAATACCACAATTCTATCGACCTAAATACTATGCTGCATTAGTTGGGAGTTAGTGTATTTGTATTTGTATTTTCCCTTCGCTCGGGAACATAGTATGGCTCAGAACCACCGGCAGATCTCTTCTGAAATAAGTATGAATAAAATAAAAATCAAAACCTAAATTAATCTTTAAAACCAAAGTTACCGCAACTGCTTCGTGGACATTGCCATCATGGTCTTCGTGACCTTCGTGGTCATCGTGACCTTTATCTTTAGCATCTTTATGAACTGATCTGCAGCCTTTGCCTCCTCCGCCTCCTTTGTCTGAATCTTTGCTCTTTTTTTTACCTAGAATCAACCTCTCTTGTATTCCATCATCATTTTCTATTGGTAAATCTTCTGAAAATTCTCCATCAACTGAATTTTCTTCAGGTTGTTCTGGTTGAAGAGGCTGATTTGGTCTTTTTGGTTTGCCATTACCGTTACCATTACCATTGCTCTTTCCAACCCCCGGTGGTCTTTTATCAGGTCTGTCGGGCCTTCCCGATCCATTGGGGCCCATCATTCCTTGATTACCACCCGATCCAACATTTCTATTGTTAGCTGGAGGTTGTCCAGAAATGGAACTGCAGAAGTATATGATCAGGCTAAGGCACAGAATGAATTTCATGGTGCTGGATTCTGCAGCTCAGTGAGGAAGGATGAATTAAGGCTTTGCATTTATAGTTCTTTTTTAAAGGAAATTATTTAAAATATTTTTTTTTGATAAATGACTAGAGTAATTATTATCAAATTAAGCATCTGGTTTTAGGTTTCATTTATTATTGCTTGTCTGATATGCCAATCATAATCAATATTCAATAACCTTCTTAAAATATATTTCAAGATACAAAGGATTTGAGTTGTAGAAATTTACACTAGCTTTGCTTTTGCTTTATAAGTTAATTTATTTGGACTGGTCTAGCATTAAGGGATGTTAGACGGGAATTTCAGAGATTACATTAAAGTAGTAAAGTAATTAGCATAATTACCATACATGTAAGTTAATAAATAATGAAGTTAGATGGCGCTTTCCTTCCTCAAAACTGAAAGCACTAATGAAAACGTGGGAAGTATGGAAGTATTTAACGTACACTTCCACAATTCCAAACTTCCAACACTTCCCAATTT
Source organism: Geophilus truncorum (assembly GCA_034695745.1). Classification (NCBI taxonomy): domain Eukaryota; kingdom Metazoa; phylum Arthropoda; class Chilopoda; order Geophilomorpha; family Geophilidae; genus Geophilus; species Geophilus truncorum. Next base: position 2,451 of record JAQFZP010000094.1, on the reverse strand, counting down.
GGATCGATTATGTATTGATAAAAAAAGGTCATATACTTTTTTCTTTAAAAATTTTCTAGCCGCTCGTTACAGTACTACTCAAACTGTCTCCGATACATCTTTGCATGTACAATAATTTTATATCGGTAAATTTGGTGTCCCAACTACATCCTAACCCATTATGAAAGTGATCCATTCCACATTTAAAATACGGTAATAAAATAAAATTAATAACTTTCAAATGACTACTAGTTAAAATAGATTTTAAAAATTTGCTTCAACATTTAATGATGGTTATAAATCGTAAATTGTCTTAAGACAAAATCCACTTCTAATTAGCATTATTGATAACTTCAATTTTAAGATCTTGGCCATGTATTGATAAACAAGTCAACAACTATTAACTATCAACTTTTAAACCAGTGCAAGTTTCAATACAGTAATTATTTATTTTGAATACTTAAATAAAGAATTCAGTGGCTTTCTCAGAAGATCTTTAATTATCTTCAATCAAACACAAAAGTAATTTAATTTGATTTTTATTAAACTTCGGGTTGTTCAGCTTCGTGAGAACAAACAACAAACAACGAATCACGACCTGCAAACCAAAGTAATAAATCATTGATCATGACCATGATAAGCTGATTCTGGCTCACCTCTGTCTCATCAGTCTAATTCAATCTATCGTATTTAATGTGTTAATTCGAGGCTTTAATTGATTATAATAAAATATCCTATTTACAGTAAATACGATATAACTTTATTCGGAATTAGAATAAACAAAGTCATTACGATTACATTTCAACAATCCAATACAGTCAACTAATATTTTATGTGGAATTAGCAGTTGTGGTTATAATATTTGAACTGTTCTCGGGTTCATGTATTGACGGATCTGATCTTCGCTGTTGCGCGTAATACGGCAATGACTCACCACCAGATCTCTTCTACAAAATAATAATAAAAACTTAAAAACAAACAACAAAATCTGTCAAACTTAAAAATAATTACCACAACTACCTCATTCTCAATTTCTGGATCATGATTTTCGTGATCTAAATGTACCTGGCGGTTATCTTCAGTATTGACTGATCTGCAGCCCTTCCCCTTTTTTTTACCACCACCTTTTTTGCTTTTAGTTTTCTTTTTGCCACCACGAAATGATATTGCTTCCCGCTTTTCATCATAATCGTACTCCTCATCGTCATCATTATCATCTCCGGCTGCAAATCCACTGGAAACGCCAACGTCGACAGAATTACCTCCGAATCTGTTCGAACGGCCAATGCTACCACCAGCCATGCTGCCACCAGCCATGCTGCCACCAGCCATGCTGCCACCAGCCATGCTGCCACCAGGCCTGGATGGCCTACTGACCGCGAGTGACCCGTCGGCTTTCCTTATACCGTCTTCTCCTATAGATCCCATATTGGAATTGCTATTGGCAACAACGGGCAATTTCAGCAAATTTTTCCACCATTGAGATTGACCAGAAATTGAATCAGAAAAGTAGAGAACAAGAATAATGCATAAAATAAATTTCATGTTGTGGCTCACAGCACTTCTGTGCAGACTGGAGGAATGACAGAAAAGGACGTTATATTTATATTTCAATTTCTAGGAAGACTGATGATGAAATTTCATTTGACAAATCTCCAGTGTAATTATTATTGCATTAAGCATTTGGTTTTTTTTTTATATGTCATTTTTGTTATTTATTTGAATTAATCACTTTGATGTCAAATGATTAACAAACTATCTTATGTTTTTATTCAAGTACTATAAATACTTGTACCAAATAATTAAAATTAATATTTTAGATAAATTGCTTCAGTTTGAATTAAATGTCCTTATTATTTAAACAGTGCAAGAAGTTTTAGGCGATTGCACAAATTTCTACGAAGCTGGAATTGAAACAACAACCACTTTCTTGCTCTGGTGTATAATTTACATGCTAAATTACCCAGGCGTAAAAAAAAAAAATAGAAAAAGAAATTGATGAAGTCATTGGAAAAGAAAGAAATCATGTTACGCTAGATAAAGCAAACATGCCCTACACTGAAGTGAAGTGTTAGAAGTGCATAGACTGTGCTCAGCTTTACAATTCAGTTCAGTTCACAGGTAATTATTTAAAAATTAAAAATCACATTAAAAATACTTGTGATTTTTATTTACAAAACACATAATTATTAAAACAGTAACATGGAAGAAGCGAATTAATATTTTAGATAAATTCAAAAAAGGATTTAGCTTTATCTGTCACGTGAAAATATTTTGTTAATCAGTATAGACGACGGTTTTATCAGTACTCAAAAACAGTGTACTGATATTATAAAACGCTCACACTGTAGTTGAGGTTCTCCTTAACCTCAATTATGGAATTGACATTTCTTAAAACTATAATATTTGAATACTATCACACTCTTGTTCTGATAGGAGTCATCTCTTTGTTGCTTTGCTTTAAACCACGTA